>VKOC01014775.1:122500-130000 GCA_009364415.1 Spea multiplicata
ATAAAATGAAACCTAATGAAATTCATTAATTCACTTATTCTGCATTGTACCTATGTATTTCCCTGTTGCCAGTTTTAGGGGCCTAACCAGTATTACCCCTGTGCTTTTATTGAAGGCCTATACAGCAGACAATCAGTTAAAAAAAGCAAAAAAAAAAAAAAAAAGCTCAGTTCACTAACCAGATGTACTTTGCTTCAAAACATTCCGTTCAGAAATTTGCCTTTTTTCTAATATACTCCTGATCATGGATAAAAGCTCAGTAACCATTGTAAAATACGAACACTTGTTTCCTAATAAGAATCACAGCCTGATTTTTGTTATCTGTGTGTATATATGTATATATATATCCATTTTTATTTCAAAAAGAGTTCATTTTTTTCTGAGTAAAATTGACCTGTTTAATTATTATTATTATTATTATTTTATTCAGCGTGTCTTCCTTGCACTGTGCTTGAATTCAGAAATCTGTTAATTCGTTCACATATACCTGATAACCATTCCTGTCTGAGGTTACTATTTTATTTTTAAGTAAAATGTTGATCAAGCCTTAAGTTTGTTTTGTGGGATCGTTCTGGTCCTGCCGCTAAATTTTATGATCCTTTTTTAAATAGCTGCATTTATTACATTTTTTTTAAGGTTCTTTCCTGAGATTGTTTTCATTTCAAGTTGTACTATGTACCATTTTCATTTAGATGAAGGACTTTTCTTAAAGGCCTGTTACCATAATGCAATTTAAAGCCTTTAAATAGGGTATAATGCAATACTTTACCGCCCTCCAAGATCATCTTAAAATGCTCTTTATGCCATGAAAGGTGTTCCAATTATGTTTATTAAGTTTCATACACATCTTTTGGAAAGATTTGAGAAGCTGGACACTTAAAAAAAAATGTCAGCACGCTTCCCCTTGAAGAAAGAGAAAAAAAAAACTTGTTCCACCAAATAGAAAGAATGCGTGGTATGCCTCAACACTGCTTCCCTTTGTTTAGGTAACTTTGACTGTATATAGCTTTTCTGTGTATTACGTTACACTGGAAACATTGCCGTATAGAGAAGGTGGATGTAAGCCTGTGATCACTTAAAAAAAAAAAAAAAGACATACTTCAGATGGAGGAATTTCACACCCAAATAATCCATACCTCAGTGGGAGAAATAAAACAAATAAGTCTAGCATTCTTTGCTACCCTATCATAAAGAGAACAGGTCTAATTGAGCTGTGTCTTTCTATCCTGCTATTTGTACAAATAAAAAAAAGCCACATCTTGATGAAAAATAAACACAAAAGCACTGTTGTGACTATAACAGGGAGTCGTATACTAATTTATATAATAAGTGGTTGTGCACGCTTTATTCAAGATTATGGCTGCAAGAAATGGCATGAATTGCTGGGTGTGTTAAATGCTGGATTATAGCAATTTGAAACATGTCAAACACATGGCTAACGCCTCATGCTTCACTCATTCTTGCGTAAACCTGCATAGCCACCATCCATTATACCCTTGGTAACAACACAATTCTGCAAGTAAATATTGTTACACTAAGTAACCTTTCAATTCAGGTTGTTTAGGAAAGAGAAAATGCAATCTTGTGCAGTCACTTTCAGTGTCAGTTTAATGTTTCAAAAGGGAAGTGATGTAGAGAATAAGTATCTTGAATGTCCCTGTGTGTGTGTGTGTATGGGCGTTATGAAAATATTATATATATATATAATATATATATATCATATATATACACACACTATATACAACTTACTGGATTGCTTCCTGTTAACATTTCACTAGTTTGAACCTAGATGTATTTTTCCGAAGGAAACACAAAATGTAGGACACAAAACTGCAAAGCAGAGGAGCTTTACATTGCCTGACTTCTTTTTAACTGTTTCAGTAAATCTGAAAGTGAAAATTTCTCTAAGGGACAGTGTTTTGGGGTTTTTTTTTTGTCCTTGTTGTTTGACCATGCTGGAGGCAAACCGATTTATGATGCCCACAGATATACTTATCCTTCTTTTCCAGTAGTGCTCTCTTTTGCATCTTCCTCCTTCACCATCAGTTACCTAAGACAACTTCCGCCCAAAGTGATTCAAGAAAGTGTGACCACGCAGCAGAGTACTACACACTTAACGCTAACAATTAAGTGTCTTTATAAACACTCAGATATAAACTTCATTTTTAATATTGTGCAGTATCTCCTAAAACACCATCTGTGTCCTTCTAGTGTTAATATAACGGCATAAGAACACAACTAAAAAAGTAGACTGATGCGTGTAATAAAAACATATTGATAAACAAAAATAAATATTAGATTGCAGTATTCATATAAAGGGGAGACTTTATTGGGTACTTAATACAACAAAGGGGGTGGGCCAGTTGAACCATACATAAGTTTGGAACATGCCTCTTAAATATACTGTAAGCCTTTAACAAGGATCCACAAACCACAGGCCATAAACTCCTTGTCATCGTAACTTTGATTTGCTTTGGGATAGTTTTGTTTTCTATCCAAAGGACTCGTGTGGCTTTCCCCCATGAAATACATGTTTCAAAGCCTAATGAATTGCTGTTTACCAGTAAATTATAATGTTGTACTTAAAAAAAACCAAACTCCCCCCCCCGCTGTTTCGCTTGTGCGGATAGCTTCTATACGTTGCGATTGACTGTCTGACGTTTTTCACAATCTTGTTTAGCTACACTTTCCTAGAAAGTACAAGACGAAAAAATATGGCACGTCTTCCCGGGCTTGATAAGTAACTACAGTAGAATTTTCAAACGTCTAGTGAGGGAAATCAGACACATTTTGCTGAATATTTTAAACATTGTGCATGTAAAATTTATGCCTAATTTGAATACTTATTAGCCGCCTAATCTCAGGGAAAAGAGTAGTAGCTTTGTTTTTGTCTTGTAAAATTCATTGCGTGCATCACATTTTCCATTTGTTATATTTCTCCGAGTTAATCTTTAATAGGATGTTTAACAAGGTCTGTTTGTCCATAAACACATCTGGTTAGCGATTGTTTACTGTAGCTATGGTAGCAGTAACTTCCCTGTTCAAGCTCCATCAGCTGAATACTCTAGATTGCTCACTTACTGTACACGGCGATCTTACCCATTTTGTGTTCTTTTGGGTGGTGCTTGGAAAATCAAACATTTGAACTGAAAATGGTATTTTGTCCATTGCCAAGCAGAAGTGATATATATGTCTTGGCGTAAGTGACGGTACGATACTGAAAACTGAGTGTGTCCCATAGCTTTGGAACTTTTGCTATTATGGCGTTGATTGGGGTTATGGATATTGCACACTCCTATGCCAAGTAGCTATTTTGCTGTGTGCGTTCTAAATGCAACGCGTTACTTGTTCCCGGACTCTCTGATTCCCTTTAAAATATTTAACGCTATACTTTGGCGTATTCACAATATTGACCTTTCTATGGTACACATGCACAATGTACCTTGAAATTCTAGTTTGTAAGGGCATTCGGTTCTTTATTTACTGCAAGAAATTCAACTGATCTTGGCAGGACATCTCATTGCTACGCTGAAAGTACAGTATATTTATGCAGCGAAAACGATAAAACATTTATTACTGTAGAGAAGGTAATATGCATAATTTATGCTGTTTTTAGCACAATCATTAGTGATATTCTTGATAGATTTTATTTCTGGCTTTCATATCTAATACATGCCTGGGAAATTAATTTTATATCTTTCATTTATTTGCCTGTGTTAAAATTGAGTTTTAAGTCATCTTCAAGTGAACAGTTTGATTACTGCTCATGCATAAGCTTAATTACCTCCTAGGAAGGGACAGTATTAAATGTTTTTAAATGTCAGAAAAAAAAATAAATTGGAATATCAGCCCATTGATTAAAAAATATTAGGCAATATCTTGACGTGTTTCAAGCTAGAGCTTTTTTTTTTTTTTTTTTTTTTTCCTTCCCTAAAAAATGCCTTGGAGGTGAAATTTTTATTTAGGTTTAAAAAAAAAAAAAAAGGAGAAGCCAGTTAAGCTACCTATCAATTTTTTGATACCATATGATTTGTAACTCTCGTACAAAATTTTAATTTTGTATGATTAGCTTTGCATCATTAAACAATACAATTGCATAAGAGGTGCTGTAAAATTCTGACAGAATCAAGATAGTGAATATTTTAAATAAGGCTGTATAGTCATCCATGGTTGTCAAAGCTAGATAATAGGAAATACGGTGGCGTGTGTGCATCGGGGCTTTCATTAAACTTGATTTTATAGGTAGAGTTTAAAATGTAGCCATTCATAAATGCTATTTAACCATGCTGCATGCACGGCAAGCTATTTTGGCTGTTAAATGTAACTGCACAAAGGAAGCTTATAGAGACCATAATTTCAGTGATTAGTATGTGGATAAAAAAAAAAAAGCTGAATTTGTATTGCTTTTTCTTGATAAATTACCGAGTCTGTGTTTCTTTCTTTTCTTTTTTTTTTTTTTTTTTCTCCTCTCCCTTCTTTTAAAGATGCCGTCTGTGTAATTGGCAGAGAGGGACATCTTGATAATAGAAGTGCGAAGGTGTAACGTGTGTTAATTGATACTTCTTAATCACTTTTAGGTATTAAGTCATGATGCAGGAATCTGCAACAGAGACAATAAGCAACAGTTCAATGAATCAAAATGGAATGAGCACGCTAAGCAGCCAATTAGATTCTGGCAGCAGAGATGGAAGATCAAGTGGTGACACGAGCAGTGAAGTAAGCACAGTAGAACTGCTGCATCTGCAACAACAGCAGGTAAGTTTTGTTTTTTTTTCTTCTTCCTGATTTTGCTTACAAAAATCAAAAGCCGCTTCCTCGATTTAGTGAGCCCGGTGTGTGGATCATGTGCCTTAAGCCGTGTTTATTTTTTTTATAGGTTTTGGCACGCATTATTTGTTTGTTTGTGTGTTTTTGCTGTACAGAATTCTCAGTGTATTGTTTGCCCCCCCTGTGCTTCCGCGTGTATTTTTTCCAACTATTTTCTCACACCTGCTTCAGTGTCCTTTTTTATTTGTATTTTTTCTATTTTTTTTTTTTTTTTTGGTTTTCTTGCTATATTTATAAGGCTCTACATTGCATGAAGCATGCTTTCCGAGCAGTATAACACAGAGCAGAAATGTCAAATGTGATACTTAGCTTTCCACCAGAGGGCCACATTAGTTACTTGATACCATACTTGGCTCTATGAAATGAATTGTTCCAAATTCTAAGGTAAAATGAGAGCAGCATATTTTCTTAAACAGAGATGTTCTTACGTTACCTCTTTTGAAACTATGATTAGGATTAGGTGGAAAAAAATATTTATTGTTTGTGCTGCTGTGTATTTGCTTATGATAATAATATGACCTGTTTTAACTATTTCATGTAAAGCAGCTTTTGTATGTTTGCAGAATATATATGTTTGTCGTACAGTGGGGGCACTCAATTGGTGTTAGTCGTTTGTGGTACTTTCACTCATTCACTTTAGCTTTTTTGTCTTGAATATAGTTATAAGTATTTTATAATCAGTTATATGCATTTTTATGTTAAACGGTTCCCATTATTCACAAACACTTCCATCCAAATCATTTCATGTAGCGAATGGTTCGTATGCTCATCAATTCTCATCCATTCATTATTTTAATGCACTTATATGGGTGCATGTATGTATGTGTGTATATGTGTATATATAATGTTTAGTGTGTGTGTGTTTATATTTATACAATTTTCGTGTGTGTATGTGTGTATATATATATATATATATATATTATATATATATATATATATATAATGTCTAAGCATAATATATAATGTAAGTGTAACATGTTTGGTAGGCCAAAAATGTATGCATCTAAATAAAAAAGTAAAAAGAAAATAAACAATACAATTGTTAATCACTACTCGCCTTGTTGGCAAACCTATTAATTTACTTGTGCAATGTGGTTAGAATGTAAAAATATGTTATGGTGATAATGCATAACATTATAAGTTTGGATATAGTATTGTAAAATCAATAGGAAAAATAGTAATAAAAATGGAGTGACTAGAATTATTTTACTGTACAAAATTACAATAGCGCCACACCAACCCTTCATCTTGTCGTTTTATTTTCGCAAGCAATGTAATCGCTTGTAGTTCATATAACTCTACTTGATTAATTTGAATCTTTGTAGGGAACTACATATTTATTTACTTTGCTGTCTGAAAATTAACATTTAAAAAATTAGTGCAGTTTTTGGGTGTACAAATGTACCAGAAAAATAAAGTGACAAGATATGACGTTTACTGTGAGTCATTAACATACAGGGGTCGTTAACACCTTTTCATATTTTGGTACAAAGTGACAATTCATTGCTTTTTTGTGCGGATTATTTTGGCACCTAGCTGTATATTCTTCGTCATACAAATATTTAATTTATAAATATATATATATATAAATCCCTTAATGTGTGTGAGTATTTCATTTCCAAAAAGTACGTTTTTCAAAATACTTATATTTACAGTTTAAGGTATTGTAGGGTACCTGACATCATCGTACAATTTAGATTATAAATATTTTAAAATTTTACTTTATTAGGTTGGCCAGTGGCTTAATTATTTTAGCACAACTAGAACTAATAATAGTCTTAGTGGATATTATATAGACATTGTCATCCTTTAAACCGGGTAACTGATAAATACATGTGGCATTTAAATATAACTAATAACATTGCTAGTACCATCATTTCTTTATAAAGTGCTTGATTATGCATTTTAGGAGAAATAACATATATATATATATATCCCAAAATGATACGCAAATGATCTTCCTCCCACTCAATTCAATAAGTGTTCTTAACTGATGAACAATTCATTCATGGCTACCCTATGATATAAGGCATCTGATATAATCTGGCCCCCTCCCCTGGTAGGGTTAAATATGTATACACATAGATTTGAACAGATGATCACAGTAGATCAACTGTCACACTTAAAGTAAAAAAGAGACATATGGCCTGACTAATGTCATTCCTATGAACCTTAAAGAAGGTTTAGATGCTTGACCTATATTGTTCAGTTCCTTTTCCCTATATCTACTCATAGTGTCAGCATTGAGAAAATATTATGATATTTACTGAATGATAAATGGGTTTGTAATGTAACAACCGATCATTCTACTATACTGATATATTGGACGGTAATGCACGGGTGGACTTAGTGGCACGTATTTGACGCTAAACTTTTAATAATTAGAAAGTCCCATTTGGCCGTAGCGCACAATGCCTATTTAACCAAACATTAATATGTACATATATAATGTATCGGTTTCAGTACAGTCATTTTGTTATTTCTGTATGTAAAGCATTCTCCAGGTAATTACAATAGAAAAAGATTCAGCTCTGCGCTTGTTATGCTGTTCTTGATACTGCCTTTTTTTTCCATAATCTGTTAAAACTAGTATTAAGTAATGAAATCTGTTTAAGTGGGAATAACATATTTCTGGTGTTGTTTTTGATTAAATGCATTGATCAAATTATCCTG
>VKOC01014775.1:135000-145000 GCA_009364415.1 Spea multiplicata
AAATATTTTCTTAAAGTTTCATATAACATTATATGTGCCACATGCTGGACCATGTTTAAATATAAAGGGGCCCTGGGAAGGCAACCACCCAAGCCCAATCATACCCAAGTGGAAATCTGTGAAGCTACTATCACTGAGCTCTTCACTAGCGCTTTTTCCGCACTGTGCGTACCAACAGCTGCCGGGCACCTGGATATGATGTCATATCCCAGAGCTGTCCAACAGGAAGTGGGGAGCAGAACTCAAGGAAATTATTTTTACAAGAGGTTTGTGCCAGCACCTGCACAAATATCCTCTTAAGGGCCATAGCATTGAGGTTGTGGGCCCTTAAGGTAAGCCTGGATCCAGGACTGCTTCCCGTTTTGCTTGACTCGTTAAAGCTGATTGCATGAATTATACAAGTGTATGATCTGCTGTTTACACAAACAATAGGCATGTGTACAGAAAAAGTATGAACAAAGTAAGAGTACCCAAATAAGTTGCCCGTATAGTATTGTATGGTGTGTCATACAAACATAATGAAATTGGACAAGTGACCGGAGGGGAGGGCCATATACTCACCAATCTGTATTTTCTTCAAGTGCACGTTATGGTCTGTTTCTTGAAATTAGCTATGGATACTGACCATGGATAAGAAGGACAAGGATCACCACTGGCCACTGCAGTGTGTTTTTTCTTTTGTCCCTGACAGATGGGCACCCAAATCTGCTTTTATAAAGATTTATTTATTTGTGAACACATTTTAAAAAAATGGCTTCTAATAAATTTGAATTAAGATGATAAATAACTGAATGTTTCACATTAAAAAAATTAACAAAAAAAAAATGTTGGCTCAGATCACTTGAGCAGCGTTAAACTATGTAGCTTGACGTTGGTATAAGCCCATTCCGAAATAATTATGAAGACATTTATTAACCTGAATTTATTTCACAAAAATAATTACATTACATTTTATTTATTGGGCATCAGAAGATTCTTTAGCGCTAGTATAATAGAGGATGATGGAAATGAACTAACACTTAAATCATTGATGTTCAATTCCGTGATGTCAAATTCAGTGCATCAGTGCATTTTGTTTGTTTTATAAACCATCATATGGTCCCCAGTACTAAACAATGGTATATTTTTGTTTTTGTTTTCTGTGAGCAATATTAATACCTCATTGGCAACTGGTATATAATATACAATAAACAGTAGTTTAAGATGGGTGGTATGTGCAGGATATAAGATAAAAAAAAAACGTTTCAGCAATTTAACTTAGTCTTACTTAAATGAATCTGTCAGTCACATATGAGAATACACTGAGGATATATTTTGCACTTTTTATTTTTAGTGATACAGATGAGGACTGTGAGTGCTTATCTCCAGTCACACTCTATCTTGGAATTATATCTAATATGTTACTGCCACTAAAAGTGTGAGAAATGAGCATTGGGCCGCTAATAACTGATTTACCACATCACATTGGCAACCAAAAGTCATGATTCTGACAACAGCGTCCTCACATTTCTGGTGGTGTGTGATACTCAGCCATGTAAGCCGCTTTTTAACTAAACAGATGCAGCTCATTAGAGCCAAACATTATGCTTTAAGATGCCATCAACATATATTTTCTTTTAATTTGTATGGTAACATGGTGTTATTTGATATAATGACGTTTAGCACCTTTGAGCATTCAGACGTCATCGCTGCTTGCTGCTAAACAGGTGCATGTAAACATGTCCTTTGGGATATCTACAATGTTAATTTTTTCCTAATCTCGTAAAGTGCTTCTGTCTCTCATATTGTATCTGCAGACGTTTACTTGGGTTTAAGTTATACTGAAGGCTCAACTGACCATTATTCTTTATAAATTAAAGAGATCATTTGGGACAGTCTCACCAAAAATAACAATGCCTAATAAGGTACTTTATGAGTACTTTAATGTGCATTTTTTGACGATACCAGCCAATCAGTTGCAGGAAAGGGCTACCATTGAAATCACTGGGAGCACTTCCTGCACATGCATTTGCAAAGTGGGAGCCATGTTACTTTAAAGGGCCTATCATACACACTGCTAGTTCCATGTGAAACTGCATAATTCCCACAGGATCCTACTTTAATAATTAAAACTTTAATAGAAAGTGGACATTTCTCTGGTGATCTTTAGTGAATACCGCTGTGTAATGGCCATATTAAGGAAAAATGTTTCTTGTTAGGTAACCGGGTGATTTGGCCAATGAGCTCAGGACAACTAACAATCTATTTGGCAGTTGCTAGATGGTTAGGTGCATCATGTCCCTCGGCTTTCTCTGTGTTAACATTTTCACCCTCTATAGCCCCCAACATAGACATAATTGTAATAAAGGTGTATGTATGTATGTGTGCAAGTATATGGAGCTGCTTCTTGACTAAGATGTGAAGGCAGCAGCCAGGAGAGTTTCGCAATGAACTGGTGCTTAGATTGCAGGGATCACAGAAGCATGTACCATTTGCTTCACTGATCTTTTAAAAACTGGAAATAAGTTTCGTTTAGCAGAGTTTTGAATTATACTCAGCTCCAGATGTCACCGCACAGCCTTTCCTACCAATTGCTTACCTCTTTTGTGGTTAATTATGTTTTGATACTATATATTTTGCACTCGTACTTATTTTAGATCCCTTCAAAACATACTTAATTCTAAAATCAGACTACTAAAATTGTACTAAAAATCAGCTCTACCAATATTTTTTTTCTCTCAAACATATGTATTTACTTAAAGAAATAGTACATGCCTAGAAACATAACAGAACTTTAAATAGTTGAAAAGATGTTGCAAGCGGTATTAGATCAGAGTTAGAAATTTAAATAAAGTGTATTTTAGATGGACCAGGCAGGGTTTGTTAAACTCAAAGGGCTCATCAATAACACATTCTGTCTACACAAAGATATCCTACAGACTGCATTATGTATCTTATTTTTTCTGAAAGTGATCAACATTACAATCTCCCTCTGGCTTACAGCAGCACAATTGTTTTTATTAGATTAGCGGAAAAGTGGAAATAAAATGGATTTAGAATCAAAGCAACTGTTAGCCAGAATCAATCTGGATTGTATTACAATTCATATGCTGGGGAGTATTTGTGTATCTGTTGACTACAGTGAGCCCTTGGCAGTTTTTAGGGTTTTCAAGACTACGGGGACAACAGTGGAGAAGATTTTTCAGAAAACTATTTTAACATGCTCTTTGTTTTAACACAGATAGAGATGTTTGCTTTAGGCCTATTGCAAACAAAATCTTTTTATTCTGAACAGAGTATTTTTATTTATTTATAAATGTATTATATCATTGTATATTTCTATATGCCTTATTAAGGCTAAAGCATATAACGAATTATATTTCATGTGCATTGTTGTTGTACAATACTGTAAAGAGGCACTATATTAGAATGGATTAGGGGTATTCACATTTCAATATTTTTCAGTTCTATACATGTTTTAAAAAGTATAGTTTGGACCAGTGTTTGTTTTTTTTATGTGCATGTTTTTTTAATTATATCATGTTCTAAAAAGCTATGTAGGATTTTCATTTTTCACTTTGACAAGAATAAAGCAATCAATAAGCATTTGTTAAAACATTACATTTAGAATAGGCTCATTTGCTGATATCTCACTGGCGTTCCCTCAGCTTTGGAAATATGTATGTTCATGATATCGAATCTGAAAAATATCAGGCCAGTGATATACGGGTTTCAAACATGGTAAGTGGACAGCCTTGTCAGTTGTGCAGGGGCATTGGATGTGGTGCATTGTAATGACAAGTAGGATTTATTTATTATATTTATTTTTATTATTTGCATGGCAGTCAAGACAATGCCCAGAAAGTGCCTGTAGTGGTGTGGAAGACAAATTCCCGTGCACATGTAAAATCCACAGCTGCTGCAACTTCCACTATTTTCAGGGGAAGCTCAGATCCTTTTTCATCAATGGATGTACTACCGAGCATGTGGAAGTTTCCATACTAATGCTTCCTGTTTCCAGTAGGAGTAGCCTGGGAGGACTTAAATGAAACCAAAGTCTAAATTTGTGACTACAGTAACTAAACAACGCATGCTTGAATTTACATGGAGTAAAATGCATTGGCGTACACGCAGAATGACTTCTAAAAAGACATTCTGGGAATAAGAGACATGTTGTTGCTTTCAATATGAGCCAGTTTCCTCCATCCAACATTAAAACGTGTATCTGCACAGAATCATTACATTAAACAGTATATATATACATATACGTATCTATGTGTGTGCGTGTATATATATATATGGGCCTAAATGTTCTTTGGATTACTTGACGTGTTATTGTTTTGTTAGTGTAGGTTGTATATATGGCACTTTGTTCTCCCATGAGTCAGTACACTTGGTATGTTGTATGTGGAATCTGAGCGGCTGCTGTTCATTTGTTGTTGGGGAAATGCCTGCTTTGCCATGAAGGAGAAAAGAAACATTGAAAGAGATTCAGTGAGGCTTGTCGGATGCTAATGCTGTTGTCATTTGAGAAGTAACAGAGGACATGCAGATGGAGTAAAAGCAAATTCTCTGACTTGCAATGTTTAAATTTCCTTTATTTTGCTCACTCTATTTAGCTGCATGATTCCATCTCCCTTAATGTACAATATCATTTAGGACTGCAGGGGCTCAAAGGGCTAATTCATTAAAGGTCAATTATTATGAGTTGAGGTTGAAATTTCCTCTGTGTAGTTTGATAGTTGAAGAAAAAAAAATCAAGTATAAGTGAGTTGTTGTATTTTGTTCCTTCTTAAATTGACTGCAACAAATTACTTCCCAATTTAGGATCTATATACATTTTAATGCCCAAATGTTTGACACTAGATGAAAGGTCTCCATGTTTCATTTTGCAACAGTAAATGGCCTGCAATTATGTGTCTGTTAAGGGATTGCTCAGAACTCAGTTTAAAAAGATTACTGGCTGGAACTCTCTTCAAAAGAGTCCTGTCTTTTTGAGTAAGCTAACACGTGCTGAACACTGCTCATTTAGGTTTAATAATCACTTATGAATGGATTCATTTTTTACGTATAAGATATTCTGAAATCTGTCATATGGTTTTTATAAATGTTTTCCTGTTGCAGAGAATGCTCAGAAGCTATAGAAGTGCCTATATCACTAGTTATTGCATACTAGAATCTTCCCAGGAGTCTTGTGCTAACAATGTTAGTAAAATAGTTTTTTTATGGATAGATATCCCTATGATAAGTTTGACTTTCCAGTATTTATCGAAAACTTAATGGAGGATGTATTGTAGAACATGGTCCGCATAATTTGGTCATTGCATGTAGTAATGCTACCAAAATGTCAGGGGTATTCCAAATATACCCCTGACAATATATTTTAGTAAACCATATAGTCCACAGTTGTTTTTAGTAACCTTCTTTTAGTGGACCAAGATCCCCAGTTAGATATAGGCAGATATGATGTCATGAGCTAGAGGCCATTCTACATGTAATGTAAGTTTACCTCCTACTCTGTGAACGTTGAACCAACAAATGCTATAACAAACTGCCTGGGCTTCTGTATTCTGGGACCATTACAGTGATGTCCATTTTTATGTTAAAACATGTAGCAAGTATAGAACTGAAAACTCTCTGAAGTTCATGACTTTTGGATTATAGGTGCTGTGCCACTTAGCCAGAACATATATGCCTCTCTTTAGTATGTAAATAAACAGACATATGCAAATCTGTCAATGTATTCTTTCATAAATAGGGCATAATTATTTCTGGGAAGGGTTTGGGCATTCAGCAGTGACGTTTCTAATGTTTTCTTTTACAAAATTTGATGAAGTCAGCAAAGTAGGTGGAACAGCACCCTTTACATGTTGGGATGTCTAAACTCACTACAGTTGTTTGTAATGTGATTTGCATCTGCAAATGATCTGTATTTTTTGTGAACGCAAATTTAGTAGTATTCTAAAACTTTAAGATCTGATTTATTTAATATTTTGTTGACTATGGAAGGTCAATAAACCTTTATGGAAGAGTTGGATTGTCTGCAATATTTGGATACTTCAACTTATCTAGGCTAACTAATTGCCTTCATAAATTATAATATAGTTATAATTATATCATATTAACTGAAGTAAATTAAGTTAAACTGAAACAGTGTGAATGGGGTGATTAAGACAAAGTAGAATTTAACAGTAAGGTGGTTTGAGAAACAAACACATATGCCATTCATATAAATAGTTTATACTAAGTGTTTGTGTAGGAAGTTCTCTGAATGATTGTTTTTATCTTTAGTATACTATGTCTGCTGTGTGTAAACTGGCAACTGCAATTTAGATTTCTCTGCGAAAACATAAAAATATTATGATTTGCTCCAGAGCTGTCCAATAGTAATCCCCATTGACTACTGGTAATTCACAATTTCATTAACTATTACCAATAGGTATTACAAAATCACACAAAATCTTCACTAATATCTCATAAAACCGACTAAAAAGTTAAAACTCAACCAAAAAAAAGGATGCATAGATACTTCCCTTCTCGATGCAAACTTTTCCTCCCATTTTTATAAATTCATAGAAATAAAACACAAATACATGTAAAACCAATAGTGTGATCACTACAGTATGTATATCCATATATTTGGTTGTTGACAAGGTTCACAGTCGCCATTATTTCTATATTATTACAAAAACCCAAATGGTCCTTCTGTATCTGTTAAATTCAGCCTTTTTAAAGGGATTGTTGGTATTGCAAAACACATTTAACATCAATGGCCCAGGTCAAATGTTAATGGATCTTGTTGCCCCCTTAAATCCCAAATGTTTAATTTAAAAATATGTAAAGGATATCTTTAATGATTTACTACTGTATTAAGAGGTGGCACTTTAGCTGGAAAAAACGTTTCCATGCATACACCCCTGGTTCTGTAATGGTGGATATATTATTGAAAGTACAGCATTCACTGGTATATCTTAGTCCCATGAGAGTGCTTTTAAAGCCCCCTAAAATATTCCTTACATTCCTGGGTGTAGACCTTTGGGTGTAATATATTGGGGGGGGGGGTTAATATGACACTTGGCTATCAAATGCATTTAATGAGCAATCCAGCCATCATATGCCTGATAATGCTTTTACATTTTTTCATGGATGCATGGATGGATTCCTCTTTTCTTGTCTGCCCCCCCCCCCACCAGCTCCTTGGCTTGCAGGGGATGCATTCAGCCAAACACATGTCCTTCTGGCCAGTATGCACAAGATAATAAGACCCCCTCCCCCCCGACACACTCAGACAAAGTGCTCTGATGGATTTCAGTGGAACCTGGAGCTGCAGTTTCTTCTAAAGTTAGGTACTTTTACATACATTTTTTGATTGATTGGGTGCATGGGGCACTATTGATTGCATGTCCTTTTAGCAATGAATAAGGTCCCCAAGCAACATCTTAGAGTAACAGGGTTAATTAATTTGTCGATGTTAATCACTACTTTATAGTTAATACACAACATTTCCCTAATTCGTATTGCATCTCACAGAACCCATATTCTTATCATCAAGGACATTTTCACCAGCCTTCTTCACAACAAGAATTTTTAGTGTATGTCTGTAAGAGGATGAAGTGGTCTTTCTTTCGTTCCCATACTTCTGGCCTATAGTCAAACTGTGGTGTATTTATGTAATTTGTGATATTGTTACTTTAGCTGTGATATTTTTGTTGTATCATGTTTGTCAAAGTGCTCAAATAGAAAATCCATTTGTGACTTTAGTGCAAGTATTATATAGAGAAAGACGGGGGCATACATGTGTATATTGTATAGTGTATTTTTCACATGATGCAACTAAAAACTGTTTACATAACGCAACTTGGCTGATGTAGAAATCTTTGACATTCAAATTACATATATACAGTACTGTGTAAAGGTTTTAGACAGGTGTGAAAAAATGCTGTAATGCAAGAATACTTTAAAAAATAGACGGGTTAATAGATTACTTTTATCATTTAACAAAATTCAAAGTGAGTGATCAGAAGAAACATCTTCAAAACAGCAACAACAAGACAAAATGTAGTTATACTGCATCAGCAAGGTTTATCCCAGGCAGAAATTTCAAGACAGACAGGGGTTTCCAGATGTTCTGTCCAAGAAGAACAAGGACATTTGCAATGTTGATGGCAATAGACTCAGTGGACGTGCAGCAGATGAAAGACACATCATGCTAGCTTACCTTCACAACCAGAAAATGTCTTAGCAGTGCCATCAGCAAAGCATTGGCAGAAAACAATGGGACCCTGGTATACCCATCTATTGTCTGAAGTCTGGTCAGATGTGGTCCTCAACTATTTACAAAAACACACAGACTGAGGTGCAGAGAAATGGCAGCAGATGCTCTGAATTGATGAGTCGATATTTTAGATATTTGGCTGTAGCAGTAGTCAACATTGAAGTATGGTGGAGGTTCCTTGCAAGTTTTCCTTGCAAGCTGATAAACATATGCTGATACTTAGCCATCATGCAATACCACCAGGAAGGCATCTGTTTGGCCCCAAATTCATTCTGCAGTATAAAATAACCCTAAACATACAGCCAAAGTTATAAGGAACTATCTTCAGCATAAAGAAGAACAAGGAGACCTGGAAGCAATTATAGCACCGAGCACTGATCTCAACATCATTAGAGTCTGTCTGGGATTACGTGAAGAGAGAGAGAGAGAGAGAGAGAGGAAAAACTGAGGCTGCCTAAATCCACAGAAAAGCTGTGGTTCTCCAAAATGTACCTGCCAAGTTCCTTAAAAAGTTCCTTAAAAAAATTGTGTGCACGTGTACCTAGAATTTATACTGTTTTGAAGGCAAGTGGTGGTCACACCAATTATTTATCCAATTTAGATTTTTACTCTCTTCACTCATTTAGAATTTCGTAAAATGATAAAAATAAACTATTAAAATGTTTATTTTTAAAGCATTCTTACTTCACAGCATTTTTTCAGAACTGCCTAAAACCTTTGCACAGTACTGTGTGTGCATGTATATATAATATATATATAGATATAGATATATATATGTTATATGAAGTTGTGTAATGATGATGGTGTGTATAAACAATCTTGCTTACCGGTTTACCATAAAGCATGAATCTACCTTTAGTTTGCAGATGAACTGGCTATTCAGGTTTATACTTTATGCAGAAAAACAACCAAAGCAATGAGCTTTTGAGCTCCTGATAAACATTTACTGAAAAGATTGGCATTTATTATCCAGATACAGATTCTGTTGCCTGTATGACTAGACAGGGAATAACCTTAGACTTGGCTTGAGTTTAAATTAGTATCCTGTGATGAGTTGGCCATCTGTCCAAGAATCAAGATTATTCTGTATCTCTTGCTACCATAACAATAAAAAGGCAGATTAGTTTTTACTGCTTGAAAATAAATTTATGATGTTATGTCTTTGTGCTTCTTATGTTATTTATTCTTTTCATAAGATGCTCATATGGCAAATTTCACTTGGCAAGGCATTAGTGTCATCATTAACTGTCATCCAACCGTAGATAATCTTTTTTATTTGTGCTTTTCTAATGTATATTTGTTTAGCAACAGGTTCTATTAAATAAACCACTAAAACGAATCTTTCTATTTTAAAGTAAAATTATGTAGATATTCTGTACTGCAAATTGCTTCTCCATTACCGTGACTTGGTAATTCAGCCCAGTGACTATGACATAGATTGTTTGTTAGGAATAGTTTTGTTTGAACGTTTATTACTAAACGTGAAAATGTACGATATTGGATTGTTAACTATATCATTGTTTACTTTTATAACACCTGGCAGAAATGCTTCATTTTGTGTTTATTTTTTAATGTAATACTGTTTATTTGCATTTGAATTTTCATGTGTATTAGAATACAGTGGAAGACTTGGAATTTAACTTTTTATTTTCTTTGCATTCTGTTAGCTCTTCCTTTCCTGATTTTCTTCCACCTGTGACAATATCAGTAGACTAACTAACACTTGATGCCTACAAAAATGCAGGG
>VKOC01014775.1:150000-177019 GCA_009364415.1 Spea multiplicata
TGTACTCAGAGTAAGAACTGATAAACATCCCATTGATGGTTGTGGCAATGTCTAATTCACGTATGAAGACATATAATATAATATATAGATAAGTATTAGTAAATTGTGTGATATTCTGGGTAAAAAGATGGCCTTGATCGGTAAAGATGAACCAACTATGTATATTTTTTGTGCCTTGCTGGATTTATCCTTGCACTATTTAGGTTGTAGTCTACAAACCACTAGTAGCCCTTTTGACCTTCTAGATGCTCACAGTGATACAAGGATTGTGACACAGATAAATATACTCATGGATAAACAATGTGGGCTAAAGGAAGCAGTTCCTCAACACATTTGGTCAGCACACCGGAATTTGTTTTCCCATCTAAACTATGCATTTGTTTACATATTTCATATTTTCATTATCATTAATAGGACAAAAATACAAGCATAGAAACAAGAATAACAGTATTCTACATATATTTTGAAATTAGCACATTGCTACATTCCGGTTTTGTCGTTAAGTGTAGTAATTTATTTGCAGCAAATACAGAAAGAATGTTAGAAATCAGCTCTCCGAACTCTACGAACTCTAAATTATTGTTAGCGAACTCTAAATTATTGTTAGCCTTACTTATCATAAAAAATAAGTGTAGAACGTTAACCTAAGGTAATGTCTACTGGCAATAGCTGACAGATAAAAAGTCAAAATAATTACTAACCACATTTAAGTATAACAGGGAACACATGCAACTGAAAGTGAATTTAGTGGATGTTGTCCTCATTTTAGAACTAGTTATCTTTAGTGAGCATATGGTAAAGGTACCTCTAGCCTGAAAAATGGGGGAGGGCCTGTGTAAACATTCTTGTTTCTCCTGTTCCACATAATAGTTTCTTGTATCATATTTCTTCTGACCTCGCTATCTGAAACCAATTACAGGAGATCCATTTGGGCTGCATCTATTTTCATAAGAAGCCTAGGCAGCAATGTTTTTCTCAGAGATGAATATCAACATCAATATGCTTCTGAGTGCTTTGTTATTTATGTTTCAGAGAAATTTTGTAGCCTTCAGCTCTCAAGAATGTGTCATGCTGTGCTGTTTATACATTGAAGATATTAATGGGTGTAGATGTCATTTTTCATTTTACCGTTTCAAATGCAACAGGCTCCTAGGTTAAACCATCACATTTTTAGGACTAAGGTATGCCTGCTGCATGCCTTAACAAAAACATTTATGAGCATTTTGAAGGGTAATGGTTGTAAAAATTCAGTTGCTCATTTTACTAGGTTTGCGTTTCTTTATTATTTATTTGCCTTTTTTTTAAAACTATGGAAATTATTCTCTACCAGAAACCCCTCTGGCAGCAAGAAAATAATTCACTAAAGTGAAGCTTTGCAGGAGAATTGTCATTTTAACTTTCTCACTTTACTGTTTATTAACAAGGGCCAAAGAAGGGGGGAGCTGACCATGTAAAATACATAGTTCAATCTTACTAATTTAACAATGAGGCCAAAAGAGAGCTGCAGAGTTTGCACAAGAGTTGTGGTTTCAGTTCCTCGACTTTGCTATGCATTATGAAGAGTCAACCCAACTGAGCTTCTACTGCTGGAAGAGCTTGGCTGCCTCTGTGTAATACATAGTTTAATCCTCAATAGGTCTTCTCACCCATTAAACTACCGTATTTATCGGCGTATAACACGCACTTTTATTCCTAAAAAAATAAGTTTAAACCCTACCTGCGTGTTATACGCCGATAACTTTCTGTAGCCGCGTCCCTCGCACTTCCGGTTCCGGCGAGGGTGCGTGTTATACGCCGGAGCGTGTAATACGCCGGTAAGTACGGTATATATTATACTGGGCTCTTCAGCCACTGGCAGGAGGAACCTGCCAGTGTTGGCCTTTCATAATAAATGGTGAAGTGAGGGGGGGCAAAACCACAACTCACCAGCAAATTCATCTGTCAACTCCCCCTTTAGTGAATATGCCATTATGCTTGAAGGGACCCCAAAATCATTTTACTTTAGAGCTCCTTAAAATCATAGAGACATATTTGCTTTTGTGAGCTTATATATGTTAACAAATAGACACAGGATCATCATAGGATAAATGGATATTATTGTGTTTTTTTTTGTTGATTTTATAAAATATCTACCCGACACTGATGTTTGTAACGTCAGATTAATATACATGAATATGTTTATGAAATAATCCTACAGAGGGGAATGTGGTGCCTTTGACAACAGTTGCGGTAGCATGAGTGTTATGATTGCAAGTTAGAAATATAAAGTGATACTCTGTTTCTGAATTGCTTAAGAAGCACTGTTAAAACAAACATGGTCTCTTCCACAAGAATGGCTGCTTCAATTAGCTTGTTGGATAGTTTTATAAATATTTATAGATTAGAATATTTAAATTGGAACTAATACATACAAAAGGTGGTATTAACGTATTTAATTTAAAAATTGGCTTTGCTATTATTATTATGGAATCTAGACTAAACATAAGATTAATATGCAATATAGGGACATGCAAAAGATTGTGGCGCTAAAGTGGCGAGTTGCTGTTTCAACTCACTGACTTTCCAATGCATTATGAAGGGCCAATCCCAATAAGGTCTTGCGTATAGTTCAAATGCACGGGTGACTTTCCATAAAATCTCTCTTAACTAGGACTAAAGAAGCTAATCCTGTAGCAGAAGCTCATTGTGTTTGGCCCATTATAATGCTTAGTGAAGTCTCATCAGTATAACTTGATTGCAGGAAAGGTGAATTAGAGAAGTAGATAGCTTGAAGATATTTGAGCTAGGACAGATAGCTGGGTCTTTCTTTGTGAATTATAGGTTGTTTTCTGAACAGGTGGAATTTTGCAATTTGTTCTCGTCAATAATATCTTCTTTTTCCTCTTCTTTATTTTGAATGTCTCACTCAGACTCCAAGTCTGTAGCAATCCCTGAGACAATTCTATTGTATACCACAAAGAAAAATGATATATAAAATATGAAGGGAATCCAACACGATACCATAATTTATGCAGTGATCTGTGTAATCAGTCAAATGGAAGAACAGAGACTGTGAAACCACAAAAGGCTGTTGTGTTATCTTCTTTAAATCTTACACACGTTTATAATCAGTCCAACTGAGCAAAAGCTTTCAAGCATATCTGGTAAATATCAAGGAATTTCTTTATGTATTAAAAGTGGGGAGGCCACTTGGAGGGTTGCTGAAGATATGGAATGCATACACGCATGCCTAATATCTTACAAAATAACATCACATTCTGTGTTTAAACAGTCGGCTATTTTAGATACTTATAAAGCTATCATTCTTACTGAATCATGTAACACTGAAAGGTAACCTAATTTTGACAAAATTACTTGCTTGATCGATATACAGTGTTTCTTGATAGAAATGTTACATATATATATAGTGCCCTTAAAATGTAACTGTATTCATACTACAGTACTTTAAAACAACACACATAAATGCACTGGAACTCTGTTTAAATTATTTTGCCACCTTTTAGAATTTCATTTAACCCCTTAAGGACAAAGCCTGTTTTATCTATCTATACTAAAGCATTTTTCCCCTTTCTTTTTATACCTCACTGAACATATTTGAGTATTTGCCTCATCTTATGTCTAATTGTACCTGTTTTAATATACAAACTACATAATTTTCCGGATACACAGACTTTTGTTGCAAGGGAATTAAAGTATCAGAATGATCCTTTTTTGTAATTTGTGGGTGGTGATGAGCAATGAAGATTTTTTTTAATTGTATTTTTCATCTGGAAAAATGCTACTTTCCACTTTTTATTTTTTTAACCTGTTTCTATCGTTGCCCTCCTTTTAGAGAGCAGCTTAATATAACTAGATACCTCTTTGGGACCGTTGTAGACCCCAGTGATGTTTTGTAACTTGAAGGAGTCTCTAATGGGAACATGATGACATGGGTCCCTTTTAAATATTTATTTACTTTAATTTTATTTTTTTTTTACATTTCTTTTACTATTTACTTTTTTATTATTCCCGAAGAGGGAGTAACTCACCCTGATCTTCCTGACCCTGTAGTCTCCCTCATGTTGAAGTATCCTCCTGTGGCATCAGTGCTAACACCATAGCAAGGGAGAACCTGAACAGTTGTTCAGTCATTTCATTCCCATACAATTTTACCAGTGCTCACAGCACTGTTACATTGTTTCCTGTAACTCAGAGCCAGCAATGCTGATAGCAGGGGTACTGTCATTAAAAGAGTAATGTGATGTCTTTGACCTTTATATTCATTGCAAGCTTTCAAGATTCCTTCACAAACATTCAGGTTCTTTCAGGAAGAACTACCTTGAGTACCAGATTTGGTGATCACTGACACACACTCGTACCCAAGTGAGCACAGTAACAGTAATTGTGCTTTTGCCTTTTCGAATTGGGGCTTGGAGTAGGTTACATTACTGTTATATAAGGTAGGTATTGTTTTGATCTTGTAGTCCTTCATCTCTAGGCTTATGTGAAATTAGTTTCAGTAGTCTGTATGTTTGAGAACTGTGATTTCCGTTATAATCTATTTTTCGTTTGTTGGTTGAAGACAGCCGTTGATTTAACGGTTACAAAGGATCTGATGGAAATGTTCAGCAGCTGTAGTTCTTGATCTGTACCCTTATTATTAGTCACAATAACAGTCCGTTCACATGAACAATAAATATGTACATTACCAGATGTTTAGAAAAAGAATGATCCGCTGCCTGTGATAAAATTGTAGCATGAGCTCTGAAATGACTATAACAGGCATGGTGTCTGAGTGATTTTCCAGTATGGGTTTAAATCATCTTTGATCTCTTAAAACACTTGCTTTACCTGCTGTGTTTACAACCAGCAGTTTAAATGTTACATATTTAAGACAGACATCATTTTAAAGTATGGAAATATAAATGTCTCCATTATAGGTTGAGGCAGGGAATTTGATTGTATTTTACGCCGGTTTTACTGAAGCACAGGCGTACAGTATAAGGTTGCATGAAACTAGATTCAATGTCACTTTGAATAAATAGCAGCAATAAATATACATGTTTTTCCCCCTCTCTTGGAAAAGTTAATTCCCACTTTTCTTTCCATCCATTACATGTCTAGTTACTCTGTCTGCTGCTTTGGTCTCAGTCATTTTCACTTTGCTTTCCTAGCAGATACTTAAGTCCATAAAGTAAATGAACCGTTAAAAAAGTACTGGCTATACCTAAACACTACTCCTTAAGTTTCCTGTAGGATATTCACACCTTTAGTGGAACAGTGACAAATCTTGCCAGTTATCAGACGTAACCTTTTTAATGTGTCTAGTGACATTTTGTAAAAGGTTATTTGCTTTTATGTAAATAGAATATTATCTGGGTATATCAAATGGTATAATGGCAAGTGGGGCTAAAGTGAAACAATATCTTTTTAATTAATTCCCCAATGGGCTTTTGTACCAGTGGCATTGCCAGGTATCAGAACCCAGCTGTAGGGTTCTTATACCTTTGACATACAAAAGGCAGCCACAGGGCAGGAATTGCACTCTGCACTCATGGACTGGCATTTTTGTTCTATAGGCAGAAACAGTGATCCAGTAAAGTTGTCATAATGTGCCAAAATCTTGTTGGTTTAATACAAGCGTTGGATATCTCCTGTATAACATTTTGTTCTTTAAAGTCTTTTTGGGTCTACTACATTTGCATTTCAGCTTTGGTTCATAATATCCCTAATAATGTGGTCCGGAGACATTATGTATACCTATACGTTGCCTATAGTCCATCTATCTAACATCGGCACCTTTCCCTGATTAATAACCATTGTTTTCTTGTACAATTTACACCTTTTACAACCTCCAGTTATTTCTATTTGCTGAAATTTGTAGCAATGATTGTTGGTTGTGTCATCCCATTAAATGAATCAATAAAAGGCACATTGGACAACTCTACCACAAGGTCATCACGGAATTACCTAGTGTCTATTGCCCTGCACCGTTCTGTTTTCATTTGTTAATCACTTAGTGTGGTAGTTTTGTTGTTCTCTTAATGCTATTCTTTTACACTAAGGCCCCATGGAAAGACAATGGAAAAGAATTGAAAATCCATTTGACAGTGTGCAGTCGCAAGAATGAAAGGAGAACATGAAATGCTGGTTTCCATCGCTTCTATCATCCCAAAATGAGTTTTTTTAGGACCATAGCATATTTACAATTAGCATACAGCTTTTAACACAGACGTTATTACCATGACCTTATTTTTGTGCTACAAAAAAAATATATCAAACTATGTATTTCTCTACCTGCTTGTATCTCGGTGTGGGGTATTTCCAGTTACGTAACGTTTGTGTTGGGAGCTTAGCATTTTTTTTTTTGTATATATAAGTGCCTCATTCTTTTAACATACATACTCTTTTTTTTAAAATACAAGTATTGTTTATTATACTTTGGGGATGGGTTGTGTTTTTGTTGAACAGAGTAATGGAATGCTTCAATGAAATCTGAAAACTGACCTGCAATTACTGGAGAATTCTTTGTGACAATGACATGATTGTTGTGGGAAAAAGTCTCCAAAAGTTAAAAGTCTGCTCTGTAAACGTATACCAAAGGCTTACGTGGGAAGGCAAATCAATGTTGTAAGGAGATAGAGCCAGTGCATTCAGTTTGTTTACTTTGGTTTTCAGTGTCTGACTGCTTTCTGCGAAAAAGAGAAAAAAAACTTGCTCGGAGCAGACTGTAGCAGACCTCTCTCTGTCTTTTCATAATTGATCAGGGGATGACTACCATCCCTGAGGGTTAAGACGTGGCAACTTTTTCTGTTTGCTCAGCATCTCAATGCAGTAGTTCAAACATTGTTCACACCAGCTGGCAGTGTAATGCCATATGCACATCTTGTCAAAGCAACTGTTGTCATGGATACTAGAAACTATCTGGGAAAAACCTGCTCATTGATTTTGATAGAAATTCTACAACATTTTATTGGCTTTGGATTTTAATGATTAAAAAAAACCCCAAAAACTAACCCACTAAGTTTTACTTTGAAGAACATAGTATTAAAAATCTTCTGTTGTTTTTGAGTAGAAATAGTTTATCACTTTATATTAATTACACAATTTACACTTAATAACTAGGGCTTTATTATAACTAGGTATCTTTATTTGTAGTTGCAGCAGAACCTCTGTTAATCTCTGCCTTAGCCTAGCATATGTTTTGCTATCTTTCATTCAGTGTGCTGTGGGGTTGCCAATTTTCCCTGGAAAAAAAAGATTATTGCACAAGCAGGGTTAATACTGTTTGTATTGGGATTTATTATAGGCTTTCCAATAGAAAAAAAACTAGATTACAAATTACCTTTACTCATTTTTTAATATCCTTATATTTAGTTAAGTGTAATAGTATGTTCTATTGTGATCGGGATGAACAGTAGGGCATTCATATAAGTGCACCTATTTCCATTCTCCTACTAGTTCTTCCTGTGATTCCATTTTTATTAAAAGTTTAGAATCAGCCAAGCTACCTTTAAATATTAAAGAAGTAGCCATTTCCATAACAGTAAAACTACTGTTTTTTTGGCACATATGTGTTGATTGGGTTTATTTAGGAAATGGAAGTCATATGAAACTTTTAAACTCTTCAACTTCCCTATGCGTTATAACCACACTCACCTCCAAACTCACCTCCATCTACAAGAAATACCAAGCTTGACCTGCTTATTGCATTGTTTAATAAGTTAGCTTTTTTGAATGCCCTCTAATGGATATGAATACACGTTATGTGTGGTCAGCTAGTTACTTGCTATGTCATTGTGGATACATTTTATATTTGGAACCATATGAGCCTTGACCCCTGGCACTGTAAAGTTAAAATAATATTGATATCCTCAGTATATAACTGTCCTAAAGTCCTAAAATATCCTATAGTCTGTGGCAGCTACCCACCTTTTTGAGGTCTATAACCTTGGAAAACAAAATTGTTTATTTACAGTACAAAATGCTGAAAATCTGCCTATTGGGAGTCATTTTTGTTCTACAGCATTTTCTTCTGGGATTTTCAGTCTCTAAAGCCAGATCCGGTTCTGGTGTAGTACGCATCGGCTGGCCATATTTGTGTGCATTTTTAAGAAAGAAGCTATCACTGATGAGTACATTGCGTATTTTAAATAGTATTCATAAAAATGTACAGACGAGTGCAGAGGTACACCTTCCATGTTTCAGTGTTTTCTATTCAATTTTAGGCTCTCCAAGCAGCAAGACAACTTCTCTTACAACAGCAAACAAGTGGGCTCAAGTCTCCAAAGAGCAACGATAAACAGAGACCACTGCAGGTATGTTACATTCTCTGCCAGTTTGTCACCATATGTACCAGATGAGCATGTGGAGACTGCATTAGTAAAATCAACATTGGTTTGTAAGCTTGGAAGGATATTTATGGTATGCACCTAGGTGGCCAACTCCAGTCCTCGAGGGCCACAAACTATTCGTGCTTGAGTACAGGCATCTCAAAAAATACATTAAACTATATGCTTTCAGGTAAGGATACACATATTTTCTGGCCACTTGAGTTGTGCAGCCCCAGTATACATATTTGTAACCTCAAATACTGTTTGCATGTTTAAGGTGAATGGATATAGTCCTGTTTCTCAGCAAAGATGTAGTCTTTTGTTGAAGCTGATATCTTTATATCAGGCCAGTATAGAAAAAAAGGTGTAAGCCACATAATCAAAAGTTTAATCTTCAGAGGGATGTTTAATTAGGAATAGGGAACAGTGTGCTATTAGTATTGCTAGGGACAGCTGCAAATTGATGTTTGTAATCCAAAATAAATCTTTACCTTCATTCTAATAATCTATGTTTACATTTCAACTCCAATTTAACGCTACACATGACTAAAATGTCATAGAGGCTATGCAGTGAGAACATTGATAATGGACCGCTTTTAATGTTAAATATTGTTCAGAAATTTCCCATGCTTTTCGCCTGATTAAATACAATCTTGAAAATACATGGTAACTTGGTAACGAAATGGAGAAACAATGCATAGGGACTCCTCCACCATACATAATCATATGTCCTTTTTTAGAAATGACTCCTAGGTCCTTCTTTTTAGGAGCACAGAATGTTTTCTCTGTATCGGTGTTTTGTAGCCCCAAAGTCAAAATAGGTGTATATAAACATACAAGTATACAGTATGCAAGTATTTTATTCTTCAAAATGCCTTATCTCTGAAGACAGTCTTAAAACAAAAGTTTACCACTTTAGTCATTCGAACGGTTGAGAAGTACATAATGTTGAAGACTGACCATGTGTGGTGTCTGCCTAAAGGACAAAACCCAGAAAATAATTTCTTGATTTCATTTAACTTCTGAAAGCAGAACAAGTTCAGTGCTAGTCAATGCGAGTAGCAGCAGCCAATCATCTGAACTTTTATCAGAGTGCTACTCATACTAAAAATACAATTTTGGGGACTAGACTAAAATGTGTCCATATTCCAGCCTTTGAGGACCGCTGTTGGTGTTTAAGCCTAATCATAGCCTTTCCTCTGAACTTATTTTCTAATTTAAAGGGGTGTAATTTTCCATCAGCTAGAACTGAATGTAATCAGTTTGAAAAGTTTCGCTTCATTTTTTAAGCAGTGGCTCGAGATTTTACTTTCTTTAAATAGAATCAACCATATTAACATGTCTTATGCAAACTAGAAATAAAAAATACATTATCCCTGACAACTTTGAGTACCTATTGTACTAGTAATTTTACTTTCTTGTGTAGACCTCCGCATAAATGTGTTTAGAATGTATTCGTTAATCATATACCATGATTGAATTTATTCAGTCATTTGATACAGTGATTGCTAACATTTAAAAGCGGATAATAATATCCTTGATGTAAGTGGTGTCCTTTGACAAGCTACCTTTTGTATATGTGCTTCCAATATAATTTCAAACAATTCTCAGCACACCCTTACCCTTGTGTGTAATTTCACTACGAAGATAACTATTAATTATAAATGATGGATTTTATCTCCCTAGTTTACAAGTGAACAATGTGTGTTGATATATATTGTAGCCTAAAGTAATAACTCGTCTATGCATATTTTCTATATTTGTTGGAACAATTTAGTACCACAGCTAAAAGTTTTCGTAACATTATATTGATTTTTTTCTGACATCGATTTTGTTTTATGAAAATGTATTTTCTACCATTGTTCCCGGCGTAATTATATTTGCATGTATAGAAAAAACAAGGATTATGACTTTTTTTAGATGTGTTGGATAGATGCTTTATTGATATTCAAATGTGGGCTTTATGCTTATTGTGTGATTTACTATGTGTTATGTCATGCTTACCCATTGTACAACACCGCAGAATATGATGGCGCTATATAAAACAATAAATAATCATAATGATCCAGTAATTGTTTGCGTAGTTGCACATTTGACTACTTTAGTTAAAAGTGTAATTATATTTTGTTTACCCAAAGGATGGCTGTTGTTTAGTAATAATTATTGTATCATATTATGTAAGTGCTACAAAAAATTAGCAGAAACGTTTACCTATGTGGACATATAACCTGCTAATTAGTTGGCAACAATGTACATTTTATTGGGAAAATTGTGAGTGTCTTCCTGCTACTTCTTGTATTAATTATTCAATTTGGGGTATTATCACAGACATGCTATATTGTTTTAACAATATAACAATATTACTACCAATATTACCATAGCCCTTCTCATTTTCTCCAACTCCTGCATGATATTACCGTGAATGTCTAAGCCCCTTCCTGATGTCTACTGCCTACCTTCTACAGCAGGCATCATTGGCATGGATGGTCAATGCCGGGTTAATTGTTGGAGTGAAATGCACAGAGTGGTTCATGAAAAGATACCATCTACTTTGAAAGGCAGCCTCACCGTATGTCACTGAACACTGCTCTTTGATTCTGGGAAGCCAGGAACGGCGAATTCGACATAGTTTGTTTCACTTTTACTGGGAAAAAAAAACAAACATCCAGGTCTGCCTCTTAAAATGGATACTGAAACTGAAATTTGCCGTCTTAGAATGAAGGGTAGTGTAAGTCGAAGATCTCTTTTTAAATTTCACCTAGCAGAATTCCTTTCTGCCTTTTGTTTGCATTTCTGCATTGTAAGTACCACCCATATTTTCCATCTCCCCTAAATGGTCGACTGACAGTCACATATGCATTAAACCAATTATGCTTTGAATAGATTCAGAGGAGGAAGGATAATTAGAAAAATTAAAATATTCCTAGTTGTCTAGTGATAAATCCCTCTTATAACTATCAAGGCCATTAGTTTTCTGCAGGGATACAGAGTGAACAAGCCACTCGCCTACATTCTGCACAATCTAAAATACTCAATTAGAAACATACTTGTTTGTTAATGTTATCTTTCAATACAACTTAAGCTCTGTATTGTTGATTGCCTCCCTTTGTTCTTATCTAATAGCTTGGAGATATCTGCTTGTAATTTTTAGATTGTCATAGCACAGAACAAAACAAGTACCGTTTCATCCAACAAGACATAATCGCTTTTATCAAATGCAAATACGAGTTCTAAGTAGAAATAAGAAACAATATTCCCAGTGTTTATTAAGTATTGATGCTCCCCACGTTTTATTAGAAAGGTGAAGGACAGCATGGCAATAAGGAAGGGTGATACAAAATATATCAGTTTGGTTGGACAAGCAATACATTGGCATAGTATGTCATATAAACACACAAAAAATATTTGCCAAATGTAGGTATTTAAATACGTTTCTCTATGTATCTGATGCATGTCATAAAGCTCAATTTATTTGTTCTCCATTTTATTCTGCCTTCCTCTTGCATATGCGGGCACTTCATACCCTCTAAGCCGTCGTAGAGAATAATGTTGATTATGAAATGTTCAGTGATCACATTCCACTTGTGATTCGAGTGCCCATTACCACATCACCAATGCAAACGAATGCTGGCCCGGGAAATTGTCAGGCAAGAAACAGAATCACTACTTCTGTGTTCTTTTAAGAAGTGTTCACTGAGGGATGTGTTACTGAGTTTGATCAGTGTGCCTTCAGCTAAAAAATTTATGGGAAATAATATTAAATTATCTATGAAAGGCATGTGTCTTTGCATCTTCAATTCACTGACAGTTTTAGAAGTAGGACCATTGAATTGCAAGGAGAGCCATTGGAATACCATCTTCTCCACTGTCTGCCCCATATGTAAGAGCCTAAATACATTGGGGTGGAGTAGCACATAAATCTTTTCATTTAAAGGAATAGATGGCAAATTCTGTCATTTATAATACGTAGTAAAACGTTATTACCATATAGTATAGATATAAACACAATTTAATTTTTTTTTTAAAATCTGTCCTCTGATTTGGCTGGCTTTTCTCAAGGTTTGCCCAAGAGAGGTTAACTCATATGTTATATACACAATAATAGTATTAATAATACCCTAAAAGAAACAAAAGAGTAGGCACAAAACTAGGAGAAAATGTATTTCTAATTCGATAAATAGAACCTTACAGACAAGGCCAAATTAGACCACATGACATACATATAAAAAAATATTCCTACACAGGTAGACACAAATGACGAGAAATATTCACTAACACACAATAAAAAAATTGAATTATAGATATCAATGCCTAAACAGTCACAATTAGCACCCACCAAAAAATTCTTATTACTGATATCCAATGGAATCTAAAGTTTCAATAATTTTGATTTTCTTTTTCAAAACATTTTTAGTTTTACGACATATTGGCATTTTGTATGCGTTCTAGCTTTGTTATCGTTCCCCAATCTACTAGACACACGTCTTGACTCCTTCTGCGGCAAACAATGAAATGGATCAGTCTTAATCACCCAGTCTGATCATATTATAATTGTGAACAACATTTTAATTCAAAATATGTTAACCCCTGGGTTTATTAGAAGCTAAATATTTTACAACAGTCTCTGAATTTACACAATGGCCTTCTGTCATAGGATTTTTTAGATACTTCCCTCCTGTAACCACTTTGTCATATCCCTTCTCTCTCTTCTATCCTCCAAGTGACACTTGTTGAGCTCCGTTAAGCTTTCCAGATAACTTTTATCCTGTTACAGTCCTTTAACAAGTTTATGCTTGTCGACTACCTGGAGGAGAAAGAATTTCAATTAAATGAGAGAGAAATGAGAGATCTTAAATCTTCTGTTGCCTGTTTTGATGCTGTATGACTTTTCAGCGTATTCAGGAACGCTTTCTCTCAGCAGGGCACTTTCTTTGGCATCAAATAATTTTAAAAATGAAAATTAAGCATTTCAAGTTCTCAATGTGACAGGTTGAAGCAGTGGATATTTTACCAGTGGATACTAATATATTTACACTCAACAAATAAACAGGAATACCAAATAATTAAGGAAATAGTTTTTCGCATATTATTGTGTAACATTAAGTTGCTATTTTTGTTTTTATATGAAATTTATTAAATCTGGGATGTTATTGGTGAATAGTGGGTTTACGGCCAGAATCGCTATCATTGCAACATTTTGAATACGTGTTATGAGAGTTTAGGACTAAGAAACTAGATGAAAGCATGAGTATTGCATATCAAGCAATAATACAAGTAAATAATTTGACCCAGATATTTTTCATCTCCTTTTGGTACTCCTAGCGTTTCTTTCATTACAAGTGCCCTATTATTCCACTCATATCACTAAGTGGGATGGAGGTTCAAACAAGTGCTGATAAACAGGTATGAGAAGGCACCTTTGTGTTTCTATAACACTGCTGCCTTCACATATAGAAGTTGTATCAAATACATGGGATAAGAGCTGAATTCTGGGAATTCCTCTATATACATTTGCCCTTTTCCACAGACAACCCACCATTTTGTTTTTTCAGCTGAACACATCTGCTGGCGAAAGGGAGTGCTATCCTGCCACTGATTGGTTGCTTGAGGTGTAACATTTTTACTATTGTATATAGGTACCTACATCTTTCCACTTGTAGTTATTCCCACCTGATCACCAAATTTTGGAAGAACTGTCCAATTCCTGAGTAAGAGTATCTGTTTTGTTAATCACTTGTGTAAACAGGAGGATTTTCCTTAGAGTCCATAGCTTTAAGTGTAGTATTTTGTCGCCCCAGCTATATTGAATTTCAGTAGTGCAGTCTTTTTCATTGGAAAAGGATATTATACCTGACATCAATATTTATATTTATAATCTTGCTGCACATTTTGCCAATATAAGGAAGGTAGTGCAGTAACTCATACCTTTTAAGAGATTAGATTGGGCGTGGACAGTATTAAGTGTATAAAAATTCTTCACAAAAAGGGTAGTAGATAACAGGAATAAACGTTCAGGGAATGTAGTACAGGCAAACAAAGTAAAGGAATTTGAGTAAGCTTGGAAAGTGCATTAAATCAATCCTAACATGTTAAGTAAAGAGTAGTTCAGAAAGGACAGACCAGATGGGCCAGTTGGTTCTTTTCTGCTTTCACTATCTATGTAGATGTGTATGCAATTCAGTAGCTCTGCTGGGTTTTTGGGCTAGAAATTAAACCTCTTAAAAACCCTTTTTTAGTTTCTCGCCCTCATGGACCCCCTATATCTCCTATAGGTTTAACTGGTATTTTACTGCTACTCATAGTTATTTCTGTGGTTCCATGGGATTCCATTCTGCTTCTACAGCAGAATATCCATTGATCATTACGCTTTGCACCAAATCAGATTGCTCTTAACCAATTAGTATACAAGACAGGAATGGCCCCAACATAAGTTTTCATCTCTTCTTATTTATCTACTGTATCGAAGAAGAAAACTTGCTTCAACTCAAGCACCACTGGCTTCCTGCAAGTTGCTCTGTCATAGTGGAACCCAGAACAAGCCTATCCTAGTGGCCCTCAGCTCAATTGCATGTGTTCCAGGGCCCTGTTCATCCACAGACCAAACATACATGGCATGGTTAGGCACAAGGTTCCTTAATGTAAGAAAAGACCAAGGACCAATTAAGTTGTGAGTCTTTTTATCAGGGATAATGGGCCCTTTGGCCCATCTGTCATGAAATTCCATGTCTCTGTTTAAATCTTCACGTAAACTGTGGAGTTGCAGGGCTATCTTGCCTTTTTTCAGGAGCATGTGCATTTATTTGTCTTGTAATCAGAGTGAAAGCATATTCATGCGATAACATCAAGAAAATGTGGAACAATAAACCTCCTTAAAAACAATAATACATATGTTTCTTGTTGAAGGGAAAAAAATGTGCAACTCGTAGTGTTATGCTGCTGAAAGTCGGTAAGCTCTCTGTTTGCAGTGCACACGTGCAATTTGTAACCACTGAACTACAAAGTACTATGGTAATTTACCCTGCAGCTGGTTAAAATTGAGAACAGCTGTAATATTCAGATTATGCAAATAGCAATTTTGCAGCAATTGTCAAATTGCTGTGTAGAACATAATATATTAAAAGAGTATATTATACTAGAATTAAACCTGTTTGCTTTTATTCTTTCACCATCTACGATTGTTCTATATTTCTTTATTACAAGATCCATTGTTTAGCATGTAGGTTATTTACCGAGTAGCACTCACATGTTTGTATTTAAAGCATCTGACACTGTACAACTATTTGCGCAACGTGCTACTTTGTTTTAAATAGATGCGGTGGATGAGTGAGTTCAATAAACCTAATTTTAAGGTCCCAACTTATCACTATCACTTTTATTAATGTCTACCTACTAATCTTCATACAGAAGTGACAGGTAGAAGTTCGTTCCAAAAGTTTAATTGGTTCTAACTACTAATTGGGCTTCTACTTATGCACACGTATATATCACATAAATATGCAACTGTTTTCAGAACCTGCTTTGGCATAGGTGGACAGGGTGCTACCCTGCTCTCTATATTCTGCTCAATTGCGTGAGTTAGTCCATGCTGAAAATGTTTTTCAATACTAGCGGTACTGCAACAGTTTACGAAACGTTTTCTATTGCTGACGCTTAAGTAACTATTAACATAGTATTTAAAAGTTAAAAGGCATATGAAAATGCCCTAACGGTGCCCATGCTATGCAGGCAGAGGCTTAGAACACAGATTGATATTGTTAAGAGCATTTTGTGTTCTGGCCACATTTTGGGGCAATTTGTCATCATTGTTATTGATGTATTGATGTATAAGATATATATTGCGGATATGATCATTCCTATTGAAAAATACATATGCGGTCAGCAGGATCTGATGTTCCCATTAGGGTCAAACAGGTTAAAGACCTCTGCTCAGTCTAGATAACAGAGATTGAGGAAATCTTTATTTTCGACTTTGATTGGTGTTTAATAGTGTAAACGTGTTTGCTTATTGCTTACATCTTTAAAATTATGCATATTATTATGACAGGCAACCCTTCCCATTAAGGTCCCAATTTAGCCGTAGTTACATGTGAATTTAGTGTTTCTTCTAGTTCCTTTCGAACCTTCACCGTTTACGAATACATCTTGTGCAAATGGGGTTTCTGCATTTTCATTTGCTGACCTTGTTAATTTTAGTTAAAAGCATGTCGTTTGTTATTGTTTTAACTAAAACTTACAGCTGCCTAGCTGCAAAACATCCCATTTCCCTTATTATGACTAGTTCTTCAACATGTATGGTTTTAAATTGCTAGCAATTAGCATATTTCAACCTTATTTTTAGGTTTAAATTGCAGTGTGAGCGTATACTCTTCTCTTAGCTAATTAGTGCTATCAAGGAACAGTGGGTTACCTCATTAGTACCATGTGCGTTTAATTAAAGAAGAGAAAATCAGAGTTAACCTCATAGTTAATATTTTCACAGAGTGTTACAATGCCAACACCTTCAATTGGAGTCACACCCCTGTGTATCTAATTATGCACTAGTGCCAAGTAAGGTTAGAAGGCTACCACCATGCTGTTAGCAAAATAGTTTGAAACCAGAATGTGTTCTTTAGTGGCTTACATAGCAATTTGTCTTTACAGTGTGTTTGATCTTTCCATCAGTTTGGTTAAATGAGAAGTGCGGTCACAAAATATAAGGCGAAACATCCCCCAAGTAATGTTAAGTGCATTAATGCTTACTCTTCTGTTTATTAAAACAAATACAAATGTCACTCCAATGTTTTTTTTTTTTTCAAAAAATTTATTTGTATTCGCTCAGTATAATGTAACCAATTTTTGGATTTAACTGCAAACGTTACTGGATAACTTTCGTGTTATTTCTGTGCTTCTGTATGTAGTTGTATAAAATGAAATAATGTATATCTGTTCTTTTGTTATGTTGTATAGTGCTTTTGTTGATTGGCAGTTTGTTCTTATACAACTTGAGATTTTATGCTTTTTTTACCTCTACCTCTTTTTTTTTTTTTTTACTTTTATCCAGTTATACTGGTTATTCGATACTTAACCCAAAATAAAGCATACATTTAAATATGTTAACATTAACAATATACGGCCAAAATCTGGTTGTTTTAGAACCATGTATTGATTCATTCTTAAAATAGATTTTTAATTTTACGAGCTTCAAAAAGTTCATGGAATTTCTTTATATTTATTTTTTTTACTTTTCATTATCATTCGCATATAAGTTGTGTTCATATCTGCTTTTTAAATAATCAGCAGTTTTGTAGACACGCGTATTCCATAGCTCATGAGCTACTGGAAATCCCAGACATTTGGATGTACTACTTTACATATACTGCAAGTTCTGCTGGCTATGAGATTCACATACTGAAGTGTTTATCTGCCGTGTTTCATATTCCCGGTCATGCAGAGTCAGCATAGAAAGGCCTAGACTTGGTTACTACATCAATTGATATTTTAAAAAAAAGAAAGAAAAAACGTTCATGAGAGATTTTTACACATATCATTTGATCTGACGTTTCATCAATAGAATAGATAGCCTAAAAATAAAAAAATATATATATATATATAATATTAATATTATATATATATATATCCTACTGAACAGAAGCGTAATGGTTCTTGGAATACAGAATTTGAATTATAGATAATGCCAAGCTGGTTTTATATCCAGCCACATTACATTTGTCAATCTGCCAGTTTGTAGCTCCCAAGTGCAAGCCGCTGTGTTTATTTACTTATGTACCGGTGCGAAGCAGGTTTGATTTTCCCTTAGTTGATGTTGCATCGATTTCAATAGAAACTTGCCTCAACCAAGTTAACCAAGGGTAAAAACTATCTGAATGGCGGTTGCCAAGGAGTTCCCCCTGCTGACAAGATATCAATAATATCGCTATTAATATATAATGATTTGTTTTTAACTCACCAACATCCATAGTTAAGATTGACATCCATTAATCGATCCTTGGAGTTGACGCAATAACTTTGTGTCTGTTGTAATATTCTGTGTTTAGTCATTGATCCCTCTGTTCGTTTATACTGCAAAAAAGGGAGTCATATTTGGTGGGCCGATTTGCCAGGAAGCTGTATTCCTCTTGTTTGTGGGATATTTATTAAAATGTGCTAGTATTAGATAGTTGGTTACAAAGTAATTGGATTAATGTACATAGAAAATATGTTTCGTTATTTAGATAATTTAAAATAGCAATCAGGTGTAAGGTAGAAATATGTCTATGGTGTTAACATACTGCTTTACAATGTTGATTTGTTCTTAACAATATACATACACTGGAGAGGCCTCCTGTAAACAAGGACGACAAAACAGCCATTTTTCAGTGTTTAAATAAAATAAAAAATGCAAGGAACTCGATTAATGCTTTCCAGAGCCATAAAAAAAAGGTGCGTGTCACTAACCATTTTTGGATTTGTATTCCATGATGGGGGATGCCTATTGCATTTGCCTGCCTTAGACCAATTGGGTAAAATAAATTCTGTATAATAACCTGGAAATCCAAATATTTTGTGAAATAAATACATTTGTTTGAATGTTCGTAAATATACATGTGAAGTTCAATCACCCACACATTATATATGATGCCTTATGTAACCAATAAAGATCTTGTTTACTGGCCGTTCCCTAGAACTAGTCAGGAAGGCCACTGCCTTCAAAGAGTCCCATTTGGCCATTTGGACTATTAGTAGCTATTGGTATCCTACAGCAACAATAGCAAATAATATCACTGACTGATAATATAGAAAATAACAAATGAAATAACTATAGCTCAGTCCATGAAACAAGGTCATTGAGCTTTGTATCAATCATTTTTTTCTTAAATAAACAAAATATTATTAGTAACGTTTAAATGGATTAATCAATCACAACTATTTTAAATAGATTTTTCACATCCTTGAACCTGGGGTGTTTTTCACTTGATAGGTAGCTTAATCATGGAAATACTTCAAGTGAAATCTGGCCAATGAAATACTTTACGGACAGGAGAAGCTACACATTTCCAGGGATGTGTCTAGTTGTGTGTGTCCCCTTTTAAACTTGATGAAATTACAATGCAAAATATATATCATTTCAGATCAGACCAGCTCATTAGCTCATCAAAAAAAGGATCAGAAAGGAAAACAACAAATTTAATCAACAGGTTAGATTTTGTGTTAAATTATTCTTATAAAATTATCAGGATAATCACGTAACTATGAGCAGTATATGAAATAACAAAATCATTCCTTCAGTGGCATGTTTCATCACCGTTCAACATCAAATATAATTAAATACACGTTAGGAAAGCCCACGGTGAAGAAAATAATGGCAATTTTGAGCATTTCAAATGATTTAAAATAAAAATATACTTTTTAGATAAATAATTGTCCCAATGTATAACAATTTTGGCATCAAAAACCTGTACCAGTCAGTGAGATATGGAGTATATTTTCTGACAATGGAATTTATTAACAACTGGGTAAAATGTGTAGAATGATACTGTTTTAAAGGGGATTCCGTTTCTGTTAAAGACCTAGATTGTTGGATTGTCATTTATTGACAGAGCATAATAGTACGTCGAGTATACAATGAATAATATGAGTGCGTGTCTTTAACCAGGCATTTGGTTAAATGAATATTAAATGGCCACACTGCCATGTCTTCACAGCAGTAACAATTGATTGCTCCAGAACGCCAAACCAATTTACAACGTGAAATATCTTATAAACAGGGATACATATAGTCTGTATCTCATAAAATATTTATTCCCACTGGCCATGTCATGTTAGTTGCCGTGAACACCCGCAACCACCATCGTATAGAACCAAATAAATAAACGCTGATCAGCGCGGTGACTTGGCGTAACCTGGGAATTCATATTTGATTTAGAAATTCAACCTTTAAAAAAAATAAGGTTATACAAATAAGACAAGTAATGAGACTGGAAACAGATGTGAGATTTTTCTTAAAAAAATATTCATGAAAGGTCAGCCATCCTGTAGTTTGTTATATTATACATTTCGCCTTATTCCCGGATTTTGCGCTGCATAAAGTTGTTGACGCTTTATAATGTGTGTTTATTTTCCCTTTATGTGTATCAAGTCTGCAGTATATATACCCCTTTACAGAAGTTAAAACCTGATGCAGAGCTTTGAAAGAGAAGAATTTTCAAACAAAAGCAAATCTGGGAAAGTCATTGGTCACCTTGCAATCATTAGAAATTCTGCCTTTGACTTCAGCATTTTGTTATTATTGTTTTTGATTTTTCATTTATTTGACATGGACTCCGGAGCATTTGAACGCATGCGAAGCTGTGCAGACGTTCTTTAGTTATTGGAGTTCGGCTGCTGCTTTAGTGACTGTAGCGGGGGTGCTACTGAGCATGCGCCAAGCAGAGGCAAACAGAGGAGGGGAAAATGAGACAGATGTATTATTTTCTAATTCTAGCAACTAAAGATTGCACGCTCTAATTTGCATGCAGTCAGATACAGAGGAGGCCATACAGAGATAGAAAATACATATTTTGGGGTCTAGATGTTCCTTTAAAGATAGAGGTGTACAGATGTTCTTTGAAGAACAATATAAACTTTTCCAAAATAAATCTGCATGGATTAGGTGATGCACACTTACAGAGAAAGAATGTGTTAGCAAAAATGTGTGTGTGTATGTGTATATACTGTATGTATATATATATATATATACTGTTACATATATTTATTTCTTTATGCTGACACATATTTAAAGAACGCTTTGAATCCGAAAAACTATATGATGGCATGTATTCACATACACTGCTTGACTCTACACAATCACACACTGTGTCAGATTTAAGACCTTAATTGATACTTCCTAACCCTAAGGGGTTCAGACATCTTTGAGTGCGGTCTTCATGCCTCAGCGCACAACAAAATCAATATTTACTATAGTTTTTAGAGCCGTTTGAATGAAAGGTTTAACAAGCTGTGAAATTCAGATATCAGAGGCGATGTGCAAAGCTATTTTTTCCAAGTATACTATGAATTATAGTTAAAAGGTCTCAAATACCAGCCCATTATATTTTGCAACAGGTGTTCCAGAACAAAGAAAAAGAGAAATATTAATTTGAAAGGAATTATGCACAGTAAGGGAAGACAGAAAACACACAAAGGTAAAGCCATGTATAAATGGCTGACCCTGTATATGTCTAGGTCTTTGTTGATATTGAGGTAAAATGTTTGCCCTTTGCGTTGTGTGTCACCATCAATACAAAAGAGGCCGTGTATAACTGGCAAGGGGGGCAATTGGCTACTAACCTGCTATTATTTAAAGAATTAGCTACTTTTACTTCCTTATTTTAGTAGGGGCAACCTTTGAGGAGAAGGAAAACGAGACAGACGTCTCATTTGTTAACTCCATTAACTAAAGAATATATAAACCAGCTTGCATGCAGTCCATGCAGAACGGCATCAGATATGCATTTTATATGAAAATATGGCCCTAAGTGGTCCTTTAAAATTTCTGTAGCTTAAAAGGTAATATTAGAAACAGCATTCCTTGTAATGCTCATTGCCCCTTTACAGAAATAATTATTTATTCTTTATACATTCTTGAATTCTTCAAGTTTGGTGGTGTTCATTATTTTGCAGGGAATGCTTTGTTACCGTGGGACAGAAAAATAGATAATTTACTTACAACTCTCCTTTGGCTTACAAAATGCCCTGTAGGTAATTAGTAAGCTTCACGGTTCTGTTCAAAAATATATGATACATAGGAATATTTTTTCCTAGGGTTCAATAATTTGAATTATTGGGCTGCTTTGTTTGATCTACAAATGACTGAATGGAAAAAGAAGATATAACAGCTTTTCTGACAAAAATATCTTGTATCTCAAATAGGATTTCTGAGAACTTCATCGAGACAAAATGTAGCCCATACAAGGGTATGTTTATGCATTACAGGCTCGCAAAGCACTAAGAACCTATACATATGTTTCATATGGATTTCTTCTGCGGCTTAAGTTATTGAATCCAGAAACACACTGTGCTTCTTTAAATAAACAAAAAAATGTGTCAGCTCTCAGCTTCATTTTCTTACAATGGGTATTTCTAAAATATTATATGTTATTCTTCTTAGTGTTTACAAAAGGTTAAAGAAATTAGTTGAGCCTACAGTAAAGAAATTCTGTAACACTATTCTACTATGCATGATGGGGTTCCTAATAAAAACAGAATTAAATAACGTTTTAATGCTGTAACAGAATTAAGAAAAGTCAGTCCACAGAATAACAATATATCTAGCATTCAAATTGATTACTAAAGCAGGGTTAGTCTTGTGGAACTATCGCAAAAAAATCTACTCACACAACGGTTTTTCTTAGAAATTTCTGTTTTATATCTTAAAATGTAAACATAACCATTGCAATAAAAATGGACAGAAATGAACAACTTGTACAACCATGTTAAGGACTGGCTAATCATTATATGCCTCAATTGCCCACTAAACATTAAAGAAACACTATTTAAGAAAATAAATTCATGGTTTGCCCTAATAACATTTAAAACAAATTTGTTTTTCATGTAACTGTTTCAGTACCTAGAGAAATGCTAATATGATTTAGTCATTTTTAAATGAGTGCACATTCCACAGTAATTATTATTTGGCTGTGTTTCAAGGCTCAGGGTACTCGAAGTGAAAAGGGATATGCATAACGCCACAATTCCTGAAATAATATTCAACAGTAATTAGCTGCATCCAATTTATATTTATTAGAGGAAACAAGGGTTACTTAATTTTTAAATAGTTCTTCTATGTTTGGATTCTGTTTAGTTTTTATTAGACATTCGTCCCGCATTGAAACAAAATGTTATTTTCAATAGGGTATAGTGTAACTATTTATCACCGTTTCTTGTCGGTGCAAAAAGCAAAATAGATCCCCACGGCTGAGTATATTAAAACAAGCTTTAAGGTGCTCCAACAATCTATCTGATCTTTAACTCTACTGAGGTACAAAGGACAAAACCCTTACTGATGTCAAGTAAACACCCAAGTGATGGGACGTGTTACACTCTCTGGAAATCACATAACCCATGCACACCTGCAACCTATACACACACATCTGTAAGTGCTACAAAGTTGGTTGGGTGTTCTAACATATGACATCAAATGTGGAGATAATGACCAAGTCAAAAGCAGTCATGTCAAATGTCCATAATGGTCACGCAATGTGTAGGTAAGACTCTTTTTTTTCCATTTTGTTGGTTAACATGTTCGGTTTGGGTGTTCCAGCAGAATAATAATCAACTAAATTGAATTAAAACATAAAAATTCCATAATATCCTTTTAAATGAAGCATTACTTGTCCTGATGAAGAGTGGCCACGCCTACATTTCCTAGCACCTAGCTAGATCATATGATCATAGGAGATTGAAGTATTTCTCTATACACTAGTTGACAACTCTCTAGTTTGATCCCAGTTAATTTTAAAACCTCCAAAATACTCTTGCTGTGCATGAAAATACTGTCAGCCTAGTAATGGCATTTTCTATTTAAGAGCCCACGGTATAACCAGCCACTGATTACAATTATACCTTGCCACTTTAAAGTGAAAATGATTTCTTGCATGACGTTCCCTGTTTTGTGAATTTGGATTAACCTATTGCTATAGAGCCCACAATATATATTCAGAGACTAAAAGATGTTGATTCCAGTTCACAATTTACTTAGTCCATGAAGTACGTGATCTCCAGGTGCTTGTGCATGCAGGGCCAATTAAAAACAGCTAAACTACTTATATTTCATCTGTTTATTGATACTGTACAAAAAAAGTATACAAGAGTACAACTCAGATTTAATTTTTATACACCATGTGACTCTAGTAGCTTTTCTTCTTCATATTGTTTTGCTTTTTTTAGGTGTGCATCATTTATCTTAACTGGATATATATGCCCATACTTGGAAACTTCTTAGGGTAGGCTACCTGGAGCTGTGTATGTCCTGGGGGACTAGCTTAACATATGAGGCGAGGCTAGTCCCGACATTAAAACATGGGAAGTGAGTGGGTATACCCCTGCCTAGAAAAAGAAGAAACTGACCAGGAGACCTGGAGAAGCAGGGATTCTCCCAGAGAATGTAAACCCATCCGATAAATGTTAAGGCAACCTTATCTCACGGTGGTAAAAAGTTGGGAATTTTGTAGGGGGTGTTAAAAATTAGGAAGGTTATTGGGACACACAAAAGTATAAGGAGTAAATACAATGTGGTTTTCTGAGTTGGTGGCTTGGCTCAATAGTATTATTAATAATAGTAATAAATACAATGTTCCTTTATTAATGCAACCAATAATAATTGTGGTGGTACATAGGGATAATACTGCATATTTTATAACTGTTAGAGAAAGATAAATAATAATCTGGATGTAAAACAAACACACCTTATCTTCTATCGGTGTTTGATTTATGAAGTGCTCTTCTCTGGAGGACACTTTATTAAATCTGGTTATGAAAGTTCCTTTGGAGAACTTCATGCATGTCTTTAAATACCAGATCACAAAGGTCACATGTGCAAGCGAATTACAATAACCTTGATTACAACCAATAATTTTGCCCAATATTTCTCAAATATATTTGACAAATTCAGTCAAGGCTTAAAGAATCACATTTTTTGAAAATACATTTTGCATTAATGTATCATTAGAAGTTATGATCAGTATATATATATATATATATATATATATATATATATATATAGTTTGTGTTTAAAAAAAAAATATGTATATATATGTGTTTCAAGCACATCTCCATTTTGAGTGGAGAAAAGGATGTAATTAAGGAGAAACAGTTTATTTTAAACAATGTTTGTTTTCTGTTTTATTTGAAGAGAAATGTTAATCTCACACAGCTGATTCAGTGTTGTTATACACAAACACTCTGTATACTGTGTAAAACAAATAAGACGATTGAATTTCTAATACCGAATATATCAGTATTATTGGCACCTTGAAAGCTTGAAGACAGTGTTAGTTGGAAATCAGTGCCAAACCCTGGCATCATGCTGGTAACTCATGAGGTAAGCCAGCGTGATCCAAACATGTACAAGCAAACTACATCAAGAGCTGCACACATTCTGAAATCAAACAGCGCATCTAGAATCTGCCTTGCCAGCTGCTAGTACTTTCAACTGTACAGATTGTTTTTCATTAGTTATTGTGGATAGGGATCAAAACATACTACTGTATATTCTTGGGACACTTAATGTAGGGTAGTAACACCTCACGTGGAAGCACATTGATTATTAAATCCATTAAAAAGAGTCACATTCAAAAATCATGGAAACGATGGAATGAGATTTAAATGGACAATCCAGTATCCCTGGCAGTCCACTGAACAAAGAGCGCATGTAAGAGTACGTTGTGGGTTCTTTACCATGCATTCATTGAACCTGTAAAAAGGAGAAGCTGCAGCTCTGTAGACTGATTAGCGACAACATGAAGCAGCCGACATCAGCCCCTAATAGACCCTGCAGAATACCCCATGCATTTGCAGGGGCAGCAAGGAATTCTAAAAGGACCTCTCGGCTATCTCAAGTGCTTATGATGACTCGTAGTGTCTCTGTAAGGGATGATCCTGGGTGTTGTGTAGTTTCATGGAGCCTTACTATGTGGGTAAAAGGTCTCTGATTTTAAGCCTCATATATTCAAAGTTCTGCTTATGCCTCTATCACTGTGAAGGGTAAGTGTTGGAGCAAAGCAGCTGCCTATATGTGAGGCTAACCTTTTTTAGTTTGCATCAGTAGTTCTTTTAAATATTTCCATAGGTCCTTGATATAATGGATCTTATTATATCAGGGACAGTTGTGGTGCAAGTGTTCCCTTCTTTGTCCCTCTTGTTATAAGACAGGTTAAAGTATTGTGTAAAATGTAAAATGAGTTATGGAAGTAAGATCCACACAAGTGAATGTTTTCGAAACTAAAAGGCAGGTAAATAAAGATTTCCGTAAAATGCTGAAAAAAAAAATATTTAAGTGGGTTTTATCTGTTTACACAGCAAGTGCGCATTTAATGCTCTGTTGATTATTACAAAGTTTTCTTGTCTAAAAAGCGTAGTGTCTCTAATGTAAAGGTATCAGTTTTAGGCTTGGAAGAGTGTTTTGTGCTTGGAGCTGAACTCTTTAGATTTTGTTTTCATCTTAGTATTACGTGCAGATGTTTGAAGTGTCGCGCCGCATTGTTCCAGAGATATAGAGTAGTCCAATGTTAGTTGTGCAATTCCATATAGGCTCAGGATTAAAAAAAACAAAAACATAAGTGCTGGAGCAAAGATGCAGCTAGACGAGGATCGTCAGGGGAACTCTTTGATGAACGAATAAAAAAATAAAACAGTAATTTATTTATATATTACAGAGAGAGAGATTGTTATTTAAAGGGGAACGCTGAGCATAACGAGTTTGGAAACTTGGTTTCATTGTATTCTGTTCCTACAATCTTCCATTATCTGCAGACCTGGAGGGTGCCATTATAGGCTGTGGTATGTTTTGAGGAGATTCTTTATATTGCTACTACAAATAAAAAAAATTCACAAAAGTGCCAATAAAGTCTGTTTATATAATAAAATGATTTTCTCTACAGACCTTCATGAGGCAGTGGAGTCCCTCTGGGTGATCAAGATTGAGCCTTTCTACTACTATTATGATAAGGAGTCGGTGTTTTATCTAGTAGACT
>VKOC01014776.1:0-15980 GCA_009364415.1 Spea multiplicata
GCAGATCTTCAGGTGCCGCTCAGACTTTGTTTCCCTCTGCGTTGCTCGAACTCTGAATGAACTTCTCTTGACCCGCCCAGGGGAGCAGGAACGGTATAAGACGCACCCTGTTTTTACACCCCAAATGTTTTCAATTTCAATAATTCCCCAATTATACATGGGGAAATACGGTAAATCTGGGTCTAGGAAAAGATCCAAGCCCCTGCAAATAATTACACATGCTTTTTTTGTAGCTAAAGTTTCTTAACCTTTCCATAAAAAAGTACTTTCTCATTAAAATAAGGTGTTATATATTATCTTTAACGCCCATACATGTGCGGGATTGCCGTGCAACGTGATAACGACAAAGTCCGTACATGTACGGGCTGCCGTTAAATAGCTGCATCGGCGTGCTGATCGGCGGCTTTGCAGCATCCACGTAAGCCTCACAAGTGAGGCTGACCGTGAAAAAAAGCCCTCCCCGGAAGAAAAATGGCCGCCGCACCGATCATCAAAGATCGCAGCTTATAGGAATCTCTTCCTAAGCATAAACTGTGTTGCTGACATGCCTCGATATCGAGGCACGTCAGTAACACTAGCCCCCTACCCCGATAGCCTTGTGATTGCTCGATTGCTCCGAAGAGAAACCATAAGTGCCATCCTGTAAATGACGTTGCCGTCATTCACACGATGGCATTAACAATAGATCTGAGTACTGCATTCAACTATGCAAGGTCAATGGAGTGATTAGTGTAAAAAAAAAAAAATTAATGTTCAAAAATGCTTTTAAAAAATAAAACAATATGGTAACATGTAAAAATCCCCACTGTCACCAAAAAAAAAGTTTTTAACCCCTTATAGACAATGGGAGGTCCCTAAACCCATTGCCCATTGAAAACAATGCATTTTGAGCCCGTACATGTACGGGCTTTGTCATTAAGGGGTTAATGAGCAAGTCCTACAATTCTTTATCTTCACAAAAATTCCCGTATGGAAAGAGTTAAAATATTGGCATTACAAATGCCCATAGGGTGCATGCCCAAATATGGGACATGGGGGCAGTAGCATCAGATGCACACCTCACAAAGGCGCCGTTTTACCTCCCAAATAACTCTACAAACTGTGAGGTAGGTTTGGGATCGCCCCTCGCTGAGGTCAAGGGACAAGCGCTGTCTTCATTCAAACCAGGCAAACAGCAGTTCGTGCAATCTGACACAGGGTCAGGTTTATTAGAAAGGTTGCAAGGACAAAAGAAATATAACACAGTAACAAAAGAAATACCTTGCCTGTCCGGCACTTACTATACAACAGATGTCCCTCACTACCAGCTGGAGAGCTTCTCTCTGCCAACTTAACATAATATGTCCAGCAACCTTTACTCACACGTCTCTCCCACAGTCAGGCTTTCTGTGTCCTCAGCCAGAGAGAGCTACCTGCCCTCCTGACTTCCCTTTTATATCCACCCTCTCATTCATTTAATTAATCACCTAGCAGGTGGAAGACTCAGGTGTTACTCCACATAGGAAAGGAATCTAGGAGAAACATACCTCCCTTCCACCACCAATCCAACATGACTGTCACAAAACCCATACATGTGGGGTATCACTGCACTCAGGAGATGTTGCTGAACACATATTGGGGTGTTGTTTGGCAGGGACCTATACCAGACGCGGTAAATTTATACCTGGAGTACAACCTGTGTGAATAAAATACATTTTTTTACTACCATAAAGTTTGACAAAGGCTGATGGTAGAACTAGAGCATGGAAATGGTTAAAATATCAGCATTTGAAATACCTTGGGGTGTCTAGTTTTTAAAAATATATGATTCAATGGGGTAAATTGCATTGGCCAGCTTCAAAGATACCCGAAATGGCACATGGGGGAAGAATTACCAGATTTGGAAAAAATGGTTTTGAAATAGCACTTGCTCTGAAAAAACCCTTGTTTTATAATCGATAAAAATCGATTCAACTAATCGATAATGAAATTTGTTGGCAATGATTTTCATTATCGATTATTATCGATTAGTTGTTGCAGCCCTATGTATAATAGGTTTGTAGAAAGGCAAAGATATCACAAGCAGGGTCTTTGAGCCTTGAGGACCAAGATGGCACAGGGCTGGCTGTTTGGGGACAAAGTTAACTAATGATGGGATGTTTGGGGACAAGGAGGGCAAGCCCTATGTGTGTAATGTGGGTGCTGGTCAGGTTCTATGTGGACAGCGTGGACGCCAGGGCTGGCTTTGGGGTGTGCAACCTGTGAGCTATACCTGCAATTTAGGGAGTTTCTCTATACCAAGGGTGTCCAGCCTGCGGCCCTCCAGCTGCTGCAGGACTACATCTCCCATACTCCTCTGCCAACACCTTAGCTGAAAGAGCATTATGGGAGATGTAGTCCTACAGCAGCTGGAGGGCCGCAGGTTGGACACCCTTGATCTATACCTTTAATACTAAGTTTTTATGTGAATTCCAATTGATCTATACGTGCAAAGCTGGGTTTGTGTGTTATTCTGTTGATCCATATCTGTTATGCTATGTTTCCATACATTATTTATGTATACTTGCAAATACAGGGTTTATATGTCTTATTCAGTTGATCAAAACCTGCAAAGCTGTTTCTGTGTGATTTTTATTTGATCTATATGATCTCAATGCTGAGTTTAAATGTGATTTCCAGTTGATCTATACCTGCAATGCTGGGTTTGTGTGTTCTATTGATCAATATAGGATTTGTATGTCTGATTCTGTTTGTTTGATCTATACCTTAAATGCCGAGTTCACATTTGAATTTAAATTGATCTATACATGCAAAGCTGGGTTTGTGTGTTCATGTGTTGATCTATAACTGCTGTGCTATGTTTCCATACATAGTGTTCATTCATGTTTAAATGCAAAATGTACCTGGTTTTCCTGGTACAACTCTCACGAGCGCATCTTTTAAAAATTCATACCTACTTCCAATTGAATAATTGACAATTGACTTTACTAAACATTTTTATACATCTTTTCTATACATCTCATAATTTGTGTTGTTTAAGATTGATTAGCATTTAAGATTGGTCAGCATTACACTCCATTCTCTACTAAATGAGAAAAAAATAGCTGTGGAGCATGGGTATAGGCTGAAACTCCTTATGGATATTCAGCTAATGAACAATTTAGGCTATAGGCAGTGTTGTAGTTAATCTACTACTCTAGTCACTCATTGATCTAAAGAAGGTAAGCATTATATATATGAAATATTGTGGGGGGTTTCAGGAAAAGCAGGGCTTTCTTTAGATACCATTATTTTTATCATATCATCTCATTTACTATAAAACAATGATAAATAATGGTGATTTTTTTTGTTTCAAAAATGACTTTTTCTCACTTTTATTTGAAAACTGTTTTACTCATCTGCAAAGACTATTTGTCCTGAGTTTAGAAATACTCAACGTTTTCATGTTTTTTTGCTTTTTTTCTGCAAGTTATGTGGCAATAATTACAAGTAGCGTTTTGCTATTTCAAAACTATTTTTGTCCCGTAATCTGATCATTCTGCCGCATGTCCTATTTCGGGTATCTTTGAAGCCAGCCAAAGCAATTTACCCCATCAAACCATATATTTTTGAAAACAAGACACCCCAGGGTATTTGAAATGCTGGTTATTTTAACCCTTTCCATGCACTAATTCTACCATCAGCCTTTGCCAAACTTTATGGTAGTGATTTATTTTTTATTTTTTTCACACACATTGTACTTCAGGTGTGAATTTACCTGGTATATGTCCCTGTCAAACAACACCCCAATATGTGTTCAGTAACATCTCCTGAGTTCAGTGATACCACAGGTTTATTGGGTTATTTGAGAGGTAAAAGGCCACGGTCAGGTTGTGCCCATGTCCCATATTTGGGACATATTTGAAGCCGAGGTTTAGACATTAATGGTTGTGTTTTGAGTTATATTTGAGGGGACAGCAAATGTACACTGTTATATAGGCTGTACTTTACATTGTAGCAGAGTGTCATTTCTTCAGTATTGTCACATGAAAAGATATAAAATATTTACAAAAATGTGAGGGGTGTACTCACTTTTGTGAGATACTGTATATGGACTTATTTTGACATGTTACCAATTTTATTAAAAACAAATATATATTCTTTTTTAATTTATTTTATTTTACTAATCACATTGTAATTAGTGAGCCGGGCTCCATTGACCTACATAGTTGAATGCAGTACTTGCATGCAGCCTGCAGGGGGAGATCAAGAGTTCTCAAGAGGGTATGGATAGACCCTCTGTGAACTGCGAATTCTGACAGTTGGCGCCGCCATCTTGTGAATGGCAGCAATGCCATTCACTGATGGCCCTTGTGGTTGGTCTCCAGGGGGTGTAGTGTTACCGGCATGCATGTCAGCAACACAGATTATGTTTAAGAAGCGATTGCCGGTCGCACTTGTGAGGCTTCTGTGGATCCTGCAAATCAGCAATGCAGGTATTACATGTACAGGCTTTGTCACCAGTGCAGTGCATCGTTACCCTGTACATGTGTGGGCTTGGTCGTGAAGGGGTTAAGGAGAACAAATATGAGCTGCATGGTCGAGTTGCCAGAAAGAAGCCATTACTGTGCCAATACCACGAAAAAAGCCCAGTTACAATATGCCTGGCAACACCTTGATATGCCTCGCAGCTTCTAGCACACTGTATTTTAGCGTGACAAGGCCAAAAATAGAGCTTTATGGTCACAAGCATAAGCCCTATGTTTGGAGAGTGGTCAAAAAGGCCTATAGCAAAAACAATACCATCGCCACTGTGAAGCATGTGGTGGCTCACTGATGTTCTGGAGGTGTATGAGCTCTACAGGCACTTGTGAAAATTGATGGCAAGATGAATGCAGCATGTTATCAGAACATACTGACAGACAATTTGCATTCTTCCGCACGAAAGCTGCGCATTAGACACTCTTGGACTTTCCAGCACAAAAATGATCCTCAGCACAAAGCCAAGTAGACCCTCAAGTGCCAAGTAGACCCTCCATTGGTTACAGCAGAAAAAGGTGAAGGTTCTGGAGCGGCCTCCACAGTCTCCTGACCTTAATATCACTGAGCCACTCCATGGAAATCTCAAACGTTCTGTTCATGCAAGATAACGTGGAGGCATTTTACCATGACAAATGGGCAAAGATTTTGGGGCCTCATAAACAATTATTACAAAATACTGTATGCTGTCATTGATGATAAAAGGGGCAATACACAGTATTAAGAACTAAGGGTATGCAGACTTTTGAACAGGGGTCATTTCATTTTTTCTTTGTTGTCATGTTTTGTTTCATGATTGTGCCATTCCTACAACCGAATATAAACCCAATAATAAGTAAAAGAAATGTGTTTTGTCTGCTCACTCATGTTTTCTTTAAAAATGGTACATATTGTATATTACTAATTCTCCAATGCAAACTTTTGATCACCACTGTATTTGATGTATAATATCTGTAGATGCGCTGAATTCCGCCCCTGATCATGAATGTATGTATAAACTCCCCTGACACACACAAAACCAATCTCTATTTATACATTCTGATTATTCCACTGCATTCAGACATAGGAACATGACACAGATGCAGAGTGTTGATAATTAGGTTTTAATTCTTTCGTAAACAGCAGGTTTTGTGAACACCTGGATATTTCTACGCAGATCCCGTCTTCAAAACACCCAAGTGAGGTCTAGGTGTAATATCAGGAGGCTGTGATTCAGAGAATCTGAGAATTTGTCTGCATGTCCTTACGACAGCAGTACCTAGAGTTAGCAGTGTATACTGTAGCTCACTCCATCTAACTCGCAAAATCTTAGGAAACCTTTCTTTATCTTTCACAGCCCGTTCACACTGTTACTAGTGGCTGTCTTGAATACACTCTGCATTGTTTAAAATATATAGATTTTCTTTAAGTTAAATCAGACGGTTGTGGTCCTTGAACAGATGATATGGGGAATGGAACAGATAAGCTAAACTTGAATTTAAACCGGCTTTCTCTAACAATTGGCTTGGTGCCTCTGGCTATGCAGAAGTCACAATGTGCTTTTTTCCCTTTACTGGGAGAAATTCCAGTTTAGCAATCATACTTATTTGCATGATGATTTTTTGACAGGTTAACACCACAGTCATACACTCCCTGGGAGAAATTGTGTGTAACAACTACAGATTCTAATGAGTTTAGGGTTGACCCCAAGGCAAGATCTTAATTTGTCAACAGTGGTGAGATGGATTATAGTGCTTAAACTGCCAGTATTATGTCTCCCTTGGGGAAGGGCACATTTATATATATTTCTCTCTATACACAGATATAGTGCCTTTTCTGGGACCCTGCAGAGAAGGAGGAGAGGGGCCCTGCTACCATGGTAACAGATAGCATTCATTAAGGACCTTGCACTTTGTGATCTTGCCATTACTTTGACAGCAGAAAGGGTGATGTCAAATTAGTCATCCAATGGGGTATTGGACTGGGAAAGAAGGAAAACAAGCCAAGAAGACCCCCATCCTTTGTTGTGCTTCACCAGGGGCTTCTCCTTTCCACATCTGAGACAAGGAATGTTTGAAGTACAAAAATGGTATTTACAAATGAATACAGATGCAATGACCCCACTGTTTTTGGGGTGGCTGTCACCTCTAGGATTCAATAGCTCAACAGTAAGGGTGTAGAGCAGGTAAAGCCTTATTAAGTATGAGGAACAAAGCAGATATGTATGTTGCAATTTAGCATTAGAAGGAGAAAGCAGCCCTATATGCCTTAATCCTTATAAACCATAAAACCATAAAGCTCTGTTCCCTGCTACCTAGATACCCTACCCGCATTGCAAGAGAGCTTTAAGAGTGAATGCACTTAAGTCTAGGTTTGCACAGTCCCTCTCAACCATTAACATACATACCTACCACTAACATTCTATTTCTTGCCATAATAATGTACAGTGTGTACATGGCAGAAAATAAACCTCGTCAAAGCTATATGGTCTCTCAGCGTTTTACCTGCTTGTTGCAGTTTGCACATAAGTAATGAGTATCACAGAGCACCTTAAAACTTGTTGACTCTTCCTAAAGACAGATGGGCTTTCACAGCATAATGCAGGAATGTGCTGAAGACAAAGAGATGGCTACTTGTCCATCCAAATCCATGCAGGGTGTACCAGTCACAAATTTCTCCTATTCCTTTTCTGATTTATATTTTAGAGATTTCCATACAGAAGCCCATGCTAAATTTCTGAAATAGCTTAAGGTGGCATTTATAGATCCTCCATACCACTTATAGTGCAGTGCTTTGTTAGTGAAGCATCCACACCCTCTTCCTACTAACTGAAAAGAGGCCAGCCAGCCTCTTAATCATTCAAGCAGGAGCATTAAAATTCTGGAGAGAGGTGCGGTTAGCAGAACCACTTTCACACTACACAATGGTGGTACATTAAAACCAGGTTACCAATTCTTCCCCAAATAAGAAACATGCGGAGCAGGAATTTGGAGCAGATGAAAATGTCCAGCCCTTTATCTGAGACCAGGTGTAAGAGCAGCAGAAATGGAGATTCACCCTTGGATGTTGGGCACTTTGTATAATTGAATTTTGCATTATTCCACTCCTACACACCCAGAACACCCTGTCCTCCGCAAAACAGAAAATCTACTAGAGAAAAAAAAATCTAAAGATGATTTACCCATCATCCACCTGTGCTCTACTCCTTTGGGAGCAGACGGGAGTGTTTGAGGTTGTACAGGCCTCCCAAATAAATAAATATGTTCATATAAATAAAGAAACAGATAGTTCTTCGCATTGCAAAGCTGTAGCCACTCTGATGGAGGGAAGGGGTGCAGATTTTCCAGCCTTGAGGGTCACTGACAAGAGAACTGCCCTACCCTTCCCCCATTTGGTCACTTGTGGGAGGCTGGTAGGTGATAGTCCGTTCCATTACTGGTGGCCACCCCTGGGAATTTCAGAAGACAGACACAGAACACTCACAAGACATAACCTTGTGTTTAGGTAGCTTGGTTCTTCCTGCTTCTCCCCATTGCCACCATTTGGTCCTGGGGGGTAGGTTGGGACAAAAGGTACTAAGGTTCAGGAGGGGTGGAAGGGAGTGTTTAGTGAAAAAAGAAGTCTTTTACCCACAATCCTCGAGTGCAGGATTTGGGTGTTAAAGGTCCTTTGTGTACCTGTAGAGGACATACAAACAAAGACAAAAAGTGTTAATTATTTGTCTGTCAGATATATTTACTGATGTAAACGGTACAGAAAATAACATGGTAACCTGTGAACAAATATCTTGATTTATATGAACAATGTATACTCTTCAAAGTTTAATACAAAGTTACATGTCTCCCTTGATACATTTTAAACCATTATTATGTCATAATCCACCAGCTTTGACAAGGGTGGCTGAAGCCCTGTGTCTATAAAGGAGAGTTCAGAGTGCCTCCTATTGGAGCATACCGAGACAGTTTTAGAATATATGAGATGAATGGGTCATCCTGAAAAGGTCAGTGACTTTAAGCATGTCATAGGATATCGTAGGATGTGTCAGATCTCAGATCTGTGTGCAGGGGCAGGTTCAGAACCCTGTGTGAGACAGGAAGGTGTAGATGGATGCAGATGGCTGTTTGCTGCAACATTAGGCTTCCTTCTAGGTGCCCTCTACAGGCACAGAGCAGGAAACTGGATAGGGCTGACAAGACTGTTAGTATAGTCTGAGGAGACTGGCAGTGAAGCCTGAGGAGACGGTGTCAGGCAAGCCAAAGTCTTACACATAAAGTAACAATAGTACAGTACCAAAGGATAATCGAAAGAATAATCACAGTCCAAGCCAAAGTCAAAATCCAGGTGAGTTACAAAGGGCAAATCAGGCATCCAAGTGAAATGCCAGAAGTCCAAACCAGGGGAACATGATCCACAAATGCAGGGCCAGTAAAACAATGCTCCAGTCATGGAGCCTGGGAGAAACTCTTGTATAAACGTCCTTAGTTCCCTGAGGGGCCACAGCTGTGACAGGAACCTGACACAGAGTTGACAGGGACACTGAGAGACACAGGAATCCGAGGGACCTTAGAGCCTCCTGGCGGTGAGACTGGTAGTGGACAGTCTGCCATGCTCAGGGTTGCTGGTTCATGTCCTGTAGTTCCTGACAGCATGTCATCTTTGGCAAATTCACTTTGTGAAATATGTGCCCAGCTAGATTGGCTCTGGTCCACTGTAAGTGCTATTATTATGAAATAGAAGCGTCCAGGAGTAACAACAGCTCAGCCATGATGTAGTAGACCACACACCTTCACAGAATTGGGCTTCTGAGTTCTAAAGTGTGTAGCACATACACATCACTAGTCCTCTGTACCATCACTTCAGAGTTTGCAGAGTTGCAAATTGCTCTGGAAGCAACATCAGCACAAACACTGTGTCAGGAGCTTCATGAAGTGGACTTGCATGGCAGAGAAGCTGCACATAAGCCAATAATTAATGTCAAGCTTTAGCAGGAGTCGTGTAAACTGGACTATGGAGCAGTGGAAAAGTGCCCTCTGGAGTGATTAATCATGCTTTACTATCTGGAAGTGTGGCGGACCAATCTGACTTTGGCTGATGCCAGGAGACATTATAGAACTATTGTATGCTTCCAACTTTGTGGCACCAGTTTGGGAATGGCCCACTCCTGTTTTAGCATGATTGTCTCTGAGCACGAAGCAAGGTCCATAAAGAGATGGTTTGATAAATTTCATGTTAAGTAACTTGGGTGTAAATTTACCCTGTTGAGCACCTTTAGGATGAATTTGAACACCGATAAGTCAACACTGATTGCGAGCCAAGCCTTCTTGTGCATCAATGCGTGATGATCATCTGATTACAATTGAAATCTAGCATTATTACTGGATTACTTATTTTCTCTCCACAATACCTATTGACCTGCCTGATTCTCTTTGATATTATGTTGTACTGAAGCAGGACCTCTTAGCCATTCCACAAATAAATTATCCTTGCTTGACCTAACACCTGAATTAAACTTACTCTGTGAGTATATAACCAGTACCTCTTTGGTCATTCTGAAGTATTTTTCATGGCTGGGCACAGGGTTCCATATTTGTTAGTGACACCCAATGATAGCAACCAGTACACAAAATTACCTGTATTCCTGGGATTGGCTCCTTGGACCCAAGGGCCGCTCATGGTCAGTATGGTTGAGTTGTGTCCTTGGGTCGCTTCAACTGAACTTTCAGCCTTTTCATTCCTATCTGGAAGCCATTCATGGCCTGGATAGCTGTCTGTGCACTGGATGGGTTATCAAAACTAACAAAACCTAAGAGGTTAGAAAAGGGAATAAATATTCAGAAATCTGGGGGTTATTATACATAACAGGTTCACGCAGTAGTGAAAAGGAACACATTCCACATGAAATTATTCTTTCACCAAGGGCAGATGCATGGGGTAACTGGAGTAGAGATAGTAGGAGGGAAGATAAGAAATTCCGTTTTAGAGAGATTAAGTTTCAGGTAGTGTTGTAACATCCAAGAAGAAATAGCAGACAAGCAGTTAAGAATACAGGACATGGGAAAAGGAGAGCGATCAAGGGGAAACATGTAGATTTTAGTATTATGGCATTTAGGCGATGCTGTAAGCCAAATGAGTTTACCAGGATAACTGAATAAATCAGTGTTTTGTGTAAATTAATGTTTTGTGGATTCTTTGGGGGGGGGGGAAAAGCAAGATGCAAGCAGCAGGATCTGACAAAGTTTAATATGAGGGATTGAAAAAAGAGAGCTTAATTAAAAAGGCCAGGGGACTGGCTTTTTAATAGGGAAAACTGTCATGTTGTTAAGATTACGAGTTCAGTTTTGGAGATATTAAGTTTCAGGTAACACTTTGACATCTAAGAAGAAACAGCAGACAAGCAATCATGAATAAAGGAAGGGTGGAGACAGAGTCCCATCCCAATTGGCAAGGGAGAGGTCTTAGATGCCCCCAGTGTTCCCAATCTGGGACCGTTGGGGCCCATACCCCCAAGGTTTATTTTATTATCCCTAATTCCACCACCAGAGTGATTAGTGAAAGAGATGGGGGTGTGATTATCACAGGGATTTGGCTTTTTACATATGTCTTTTTTCTTAATTTATTTGTTCCATTTACTAAAATGGGGCAGGAAAATAGTATATAATGAAAGGAACATTCAAGCATAGCCAACAGCAACCTTGCATGTTATATTGTTCACATTAGAGGCCAGGAACATACCAAAACACTTGCTCTGGTTAGTCGCTCTGTCCATGAACACCTTGGAGGATATAATGTTTCCAAAAGGCAGAAACATTTGTGTCAACTCATTATCACCAAACTCCTGGGGTAGGTGGTAGATGAATAGGTTGCAGCCCTCTGGCCCTGTGTGGGAGAGAAGACGCAAAAATGAGGCCTTGCTTTGGCTGAGAAATTAAGAGACTTGTTTATTGGAAACTGCCAATGACACAGACTACTCCTTGTATGTACTGCACGCTTGTTTACATATTCGAGATGAAATCCTAGGTAACCGTATGTCAGAATTATATCTGCTGATGGGCTATGTAAATCCTTAGCTTTAAAGATGGGGCCTTAATATGCCAACTTCAAATATTTTTCTTGTTCTGAAAACATACCCTGGAATGTCTTTTATTTAACAATGTATGCCTTGGAGCTTGCAGCGTAACATTGCTTGAGACAGGCAAACAAAGGGAAAGTGGGAATACCTGGTACTAATACATAGGTATACACAGCAGACCATAACATGCTATTTACTTAATATTATAGCCTAAACTCTGCCACTAAGACCTTGCACTACTATAATACCTGTCTTCACCACCCTGAAGTAAAATACTCAATAGAAAATGCAATCTACTGAAATAACAATGGTGCTATCAAACAATAGGGTTGGTTGGCAAAGGCCACCCAATTATGGCTTATTTCTCAAAATACAATATGCTTAAATGTCCTTTAACGTGTTTATATTGATTCTAATATGTTTAGTATTGCATAAGCCCTAGCCCAAATCCTCTCTGTGGTCCGTTTCCAAGGATGACATGTATATATCTTTTACATCTCTTACTAGAGTAGGTATTATAACTTGCATTGTGATGCTTTGACCTAGCAGTTTACATATGTACCTTACCTTCCCTTTGCTGTAGAATGGGTGGAGGCTGTGGGGTGCTATGTGTCACAGGAGTGAGTGCTGCGGTGGGATAAATAGCTGTTTTGAAAAACATAAAGAAATAGTACAGTGAACTTAGGCAATGTTGAAAATTACTGTAAAAGATAAATTACCAACTTTGCTGCATTAAATATGAAATTATATTGAAGGGTCAACTCAACCAATCAAGGAAGCCAAAAATTGGTGCAACAAATTCCACCAAAAACAACTCAAAGAAGCTATTTAGCTTAAAGAAAGGTTAGATAAAGCAAAACATCTTATGTTGATATTTTCTCTTCTGAGAAGGTTAGCTCCTCATATTGTATAATTAGCACAGACGGATATACTTTTGCACCAGAATTTCTCTGGGACAACCCGATGTAATGTGCTGTGTAACGGTTTGCAGACTTTCAAATAGTTACAACATTGTCACATAAAATATGTATATACTGTAGAGAAAAACATGATACAATGCCTAAAATAAATCCAAAATAGGTTAAGTACTTTTTAAAATAAATAAGTTTATTTAGTTTGTTTACATTATTATAAAGTTTGGTGGAGGCGGAATAATGGTATCTGGCTGTTATTCAGGTTTTGCTTTTTGCCTCTTACTTCCAGTGAAGGGAAATCTTAATGCTTCAGCATAGTAACATAGTAACATAGTTCATAAGGTTGAAAAAAGACCAAAGTCCATCAAGTTCAACCTATATACATATTGTGTCCCTACCGTGTCGATCCAGAGGAAGCCAAAAAACCCTTATGAAGCAGATGCCAATTGCCCCATACCAGGGGGAAAATTCCTTCCCGACTCCAAATATGGCAATCAGAATAAATCCCTGGATCAACGTTCTGTCCCTATTAATCTACTATCCATAACTTGTGATATTATTGCTTTCAAGAAAAACGTCCAGGCTCCTTTTAAACTCTTTTATTGAGTTTACCATTACCACTTCCTCTGGCAGAGAGTTCCATAGTCTCACCGCTCTTACTGTAAAGAACCCCCATCTGTGCTGGTGTAGAAACCTTCTTTCCTCCAGCCGTAGAGGATGTCAACCTTGTTATAGATACAGTCCTGGGTATAAATAGGTCCTGGGAGTGATCTCTGTACTGCCCCCTTATATATTTATACATAGTTATTAAGTCCCCCTAAGCCGTCTTTTTTCCAAACTAAATAACCCTAATTCTGATAATAATCTTTCTGGGTACTGTAGTCCTTCCATTCCCCTTATTACCCTGGTTGCCCGTCTTTGAACCCTCTCCAGCTCCACTATATCTTTCTTGTACACTGGTGCCAGTACTGTACACAGTATTCCATGTGTGGTCTGACTAGTGACTTGTACAGTGGTAGAATTATTTCCTTGTCATGGGCATCTATGCCCCTTTTGATGCACCCCATGATTTTATTTGCCTTAGCAGCAGCTGCCTGACACTGGTCGCTACAGGTAAATTTACTGTTAACCAAGACTCCTAAGTCCTTTTCCATGTCAGTCGTCCCCAGTGTTTTCCCATTTAATACATATTCCCAGCCTGGATTTTTCTTCCCCATGTGCATAACCTTACATTTATCTGTGTTGAACCTCATCTGCCACATCCCAGCCCAAGCCTCCAACCTATGCAGATCCATTTGTAATCGTGCACTGTCCTCTATTGTGTTAACCACGTTACAGAGCTTAGTATCGTCTGCAAAGATTGATACTTTACTATACAATCCCTCTACAAGGTCATTAATAAATATATTAAAAAGAATAGGACCCAAAACTGACCCCTGTGGTACCCCACTAGTAACAGTCACCCACTCAGAGTATGTACCATTAATAACCACCCTCTGTTTCCTATCACTGAGCCAGTTACTTACCCACATACACACATTCTCCCCCAGCCCAAGCATTCTCATTTTATGTACCAGCCTTTTATGTGGCACCGTATCAAATGCTTTGGAAAAATCAAGATATATGACATCCAGCGATTCACCCCGATCCAGTCTTGAGCTCACCTCCTCATAAAAGCTGATCAGGTTAGTTTGACAGGACCGATCCCTTGTAAACCCATGCTGATATGGAGTCATACATTTATTTTCATTGAGATACTCCAAAATAGCATCTCTTAGGAAACCCTCAAACAGTTTACATACAACAGAAGTTAAACTAACAGGCCTATAATTCCCCGGGTCACTTTTTGTCCCCTTTTTGAATATTGGCACAACATTTGCTATGCGCCAGTCCTGGGGAACAGACCCTGTCACTATAGAGTCCTTGAATATTAGAAATAGGGGTCTGTCTATTACATTACTTAACTCCCTTAGAACGCGGGGGTGAATGCCATCTGGACCTGGTGATTTGTCTATTTTGATTTTTTTTAGGCGGCACTGCACTTCTTCCTGGGTTAGACAGGCGACATGTACTGGGGCATTTATCTCATCCTGCTGTATATTACCTGGCATTTCATTTTCCTCTGTGAATACAGCAGAGAAGAATATATTTAATAGATTAGCTTTTTCCTGATCCCCGTCTATAACTTCTCCCTCATTACTTTTTAAGGGGCCAACGCTTTCATTTTTAACCTTTTTACTATTTATATAGTTAAAGAACATTTTGGGGTTTGTTTTACTCTCTTTGGCAATGAGTCTTTCTGTCTCCACTTTTGCTGCTTTTATCTGATTTTTACATATTTTATTTTTTTCCAGATTGCTTTTTAGTGCTTCCTCACTGCCTTCCTGTTTTAGTAGCCTAAATGCCTTTTTTTCACCATTTATTGCCCCCTTTACATTTTTCTTTATCCACATTGGTTATCTCTTGTTCCTGTACTTTTCACAGTGAGAATTTAAGATATTTTTAAAAATCTCCCATTTAGTGTCTGTACTTTTGTTTTTGAGGACATTTTCCCAATTTAGAGTGTTAAGGGCTTCTCTTAGTTGATCAAACTTTGCCTTCCTAAAGTTCATAGTTCTTGTGGCTCCTCTAAGAGTTCCCTTATTGAAGGACAAGTTATAATGTATTATATTGTGATCACTATTTCCTAGGTGCCCTCTGACCTGCACATTAGTTACTCTGTCAGGTCTGTTGGTTAATATTAAGTCCAGTAGAGCGCCCCCTCTGGTTGGGTCCTGTACCATTTGGGACAGATAATTATCTTTACTTATAGTCAGAAAGCGGTTTCCTTTATGAGATCTGTGTATCTGTGTATGTGTAGGTATATGGAATTTCAGTAAGTATGCATTTGTGTAAGTATGTGTTACTGTATGGCAATAGAGCGGGTGTTAGCTGTTAGTATGAGTGTATATTACTGTATCGTGTTTAGAGTGTGCATGTGTTAGCATTTGTGAGTATATAGTGTTAGCATGTGTGTGTGTTACTGTATAGTCTTAGTACGTGTGTGTATTAGTATTTAGTGTCAGCATGTGTGTGACTAAGTTAACAAGGGCAGACTTGTTTGCCTTCTGTGCCAGTAGGATTTAACATGTCATTTGAAATTGTCCCCTATTGTAACACTAAAACAGAATATGCTGGTGCTATAAATATGCATAATGCTATGTCAGTGTATGGTGTTAGCATGTGTGTGTCAGCATATAGTGTTAGAGTGTCAGGAATGAAGCAAGGGTTAATGACAAAAGATAAGAAGATAGTGTGTATATATGTGTAAATGTATAGTGTTAGAGTGAGGAAGTGTTAAAGTGAGTGTGTGTTGTGTTTTGCGTGAGTTTTAGTTACAGGGGAGGAAGAATCCAGGAGCTTCTAACCCTAATGCCTGCACACACACAACACTCATATATGCAGTGGCGGAACTACCGGGGTCGCAGGGGTCGCGACTTTGACCGGGCCCTGGATTTCTGCCAGTCAGGGGGGCCCAAGGG
>VKOC01014778.1:0-35472 GCA_009364415.1 Spea multiplicata
CACACAAATATACCAATCCACACACATATACCAATCCACACACACACATATACCAAACCACACACATATACCAAACCACACATATATACTAAACCACACACATACCAATTCACTCTCACTTAATGCTTTCTTACCTTTCCTTTCTTCTTTCAGCTTCTTTTCCTCTTCTTCAGTTCTTCTGTCTTCTCTGTCTTCTTCCGGGTCAGAGGGCATGGACAGCGGTGGGCGCGGCTTCAGTGCTGTGCGCCGGGATCTGACAACAGACCCCGCCGCACAGCAGCTGTTGCCGTGCGGATCACAAGGGAGCGGTATCAGAGGTCTGTTAAAGACCTCCGATACCGCTCCCTTGCGAGCCTGCTCCTCCAGCGGCGGACATTACTGTCCGTCTCTGGAGGGGTGCCGGGTGTCGCAAGTTGGGGCACCGCGGCGGCGCCCCCTGGAGTGTGGCACCCTGTGCGGTCGCACAGGTCGCACACCCAAAGGCCGGCCCTGGCGCTAATGCCAAGCGCCATAGACTAGTCCATGGCAAAGTTTTGTCATTGCTGGAAGGGGCACACTTTTATACCACAGTAATACATGAGATTCTATGTATGTCTATGTGATCATGCGCATTAACTATTATTTATAAATTTTGTGGTTAATTAAAAAAACAGGATTCTCAAGCTGTACTCCACTCCCTACTATGTCATTCTGGGTCCTCAAGCTCCCTGCATTCCTGGTTCAAGGACATGGTCAACTGTGTTCAGCAAAATTAGAACATTTCACATAACATCATCTTAACTAAGAGTTCCTGTTATTCTTTATAAAGAGAATAGCCAAAAACAACATATTAACCCTTACGCCAACATGCTTTCACCACAGTATTAACTCTTTCGCATCACAATTCTCTTACAGGTCCTACAACTACCATGGGGTCAAGCATGCTCAACCCTGCATCCTTCTTGAAATAAGGAAGATAAAGAGGTAAGTCTGAAATAGATACTTACCTTTTTATCCCTACCTGTGAAGCATGCATTCATCTTTTGTGGGGAGAGTTTTTGCAAATACCATTTTTGGGGTCTGGTCAATGTTTGCTCCTAGCTTCAACTAACGTCCCAATGGTAACACTTGTTTAAAGAGTCTTTTTTGGCTATATATACAAAAAAAATCAGAACTGCGCATTATTGTTCTTTATGTTGTCATAGCTTGACTGCTTTCAGTTATAACACTATAACATAATAGGCTACAGGTACCACAGAATTTTAGATGATTAGTGGCACAATTCATACTATTCTTGGCTGCTATATATCTATGTATAGGTATAATCCAAACAATCAATTCCTAAAATATTCTCAGCCTTGATAAAAGAATTTTTTTTTACATCATTCCACCTGCACAGTACCAAAGACACAGTAACAACATGACGCAAATTATATTCCCAAGCAGCTATTTAAAAGTCAACAAAATCACTGTTCGTTTTCCTTAAAACGCCTTAGAGAAGGCCACAGAGTTATGTAACATGCTTATTTAAAATAAATTCCTTTCCTAGAAATGAAGCCACAAATAAGCCCACTGTAAAACCACACACATCGCCTCTTCACCAACCATGGCATTGTGCCAGTACTGTAGTTAAAGAGTGTTTACTATTATTAGCAGAGACAAGCATGCCCTTGATCACAGTAGAATGCTGCTATCAACAAAATTCATCAACATAAATTAGTCAAATACAAGCTGTTTATTGCATCTTCTGTTCATTAAATTATTATTTTTACAATTCTTGAAATAAATTAGTTTCATTTTGTTTAGTTTTTTAAGGCAACTTAAATTGTCATGTGCATATTTCCAAAAGTTGTGGTTCCACAAGTAACGCATTCCACTATACATTAAAAATGCAGAATATGTTTCCCAATATTTTTTCATAAAGACAAGAATATTAGCAAAAGACGTCCTGCTGTTACCATTACTGTAAAGTAAATAGTTTATTTGGAAATAAGTTTATCTACTAGAGGCAGACGTTATACATTCATATAGAACCAATATGACAGTTTACATTTTTTTTTAAATCAAATTTTGTGTAATCATTCCAAAATACGTCATTTTATGTTGTCTACTATTTTCTGGGGTTGCACGACCATCATTGTCCTCCAAAAGATAATAAATCTAATCTGTAGAAGACTTTGAAATGCAGAAAGTATGTGGGTTTTTTCTTGCAGTAGATGGTTTAGCACAAATACAAAACTTTATATTTCTTCCTTAATCTTAATCTTACAGATGAATTTTAACTAAAATGTTCATCTTTTTCTCTCATCACCATGGGACTTGCCAGTCATCTTTTCCATCCTCTACAGTTCTATACAGTAAAATATTGCTGTGAGCAGCAATGCAGGTGGGCAGAGCCCTAGTGAATATGAGTGCTCACTGCAGAGTTGTAGCATTGGTGTAAATTTGAAGAGTTTTAGTGCATCTGTTAAGATATAGAGAATGCTGAAAAATATTGTATGGTGGTTTTAATGGATCAAAATGGCGGCCAAAAAAAAAGTCTGATCTTATTGAACACACTTTATTTGGCCTAATGAGACAATACAACTGACCAAGTTTCACGTTGTTGCCATAAGCAGTTTGAGATAAGAAGAATTTTGAAGGCTTTAAAAAGCATTTATATAACCAAAAATAGTGCCCCCTCGGTTCACCACAAAGTGCTGCCATTTTGGGTACTAGTGCACACCATAGAGACGGTGCCACCTACAGACACCCTTAGAGTTATATAATGGTACTTTTAGTTGCTTCTGACACTTCCAATGGCATTTTAACAATCAAGTGTTGTGACAGATGCTATATTCAAGTGTGCATTTGTCACGCTGTGCAGTTGTCTTACATCTGGCAATTTTGGCAAGGGTTGACGTCCATACAAGATAATATGTGCAAAATGCTGATGTGTTCTGAGCAACAGTTTAAGAGTAGTAGATTGAATATAGAGAATGTTAGGGGGAGACTGAGCAACTTTTCTTGAACAAACCTGAAAAAGAGTCAAGGCCTAAGATCTCACAGCAAGTATTAGGTGTGTGAGTTGAGTGGTTGAGGAGAAGAAGATTGTTGAGTGAAGTGAAAAATGAACAACTAAAAAACCTATTGGTTAAAGACTGTGTGACCTAGGTGGTCAAGATTGCTGCTGACAAAAGGTCAATGTGGCTAGGCTGAAAACCATGTGACTGATTGACTTGCCGTTAACAGATATGAGCAAGATAGTTTTTTAACAAATTAAGACAAGGGTCATGGTGTGAAGCTACTGTGAAAATTTCAGATCTTTAGCTCCGGTGGTTGCAGAGAAGAAGATTGTTTAAGTAGGTGAAAAATTAATGATTTAAAAACTTAAGGGCCCCAGACCATGTGATCTAGGGGCCCAAGATTGTATGAGCAGATGCTTACTATAGAGTTCAATAGTTCAATTGCAGTTCAAAGAAAAATAATAAAAATCCGAGCAATAACAAAAGGTTGTCCAAGCGACTGCATGGCCACCTAATAAACCACTGTATTGATGTTTGCATACTAAATTAAGCAATATACCGGTAAATATATTATGCATTGGAATAACTACCTGTAAGTCCTGGATCTATGTGATTATTCCTCCTCATTCTCTCTCCTACCTCTAAGTTACTGGTTTGCTGTTAAGGGTGGTTTGAGGAGCATTTCTAAGGGCGGTTGAGGAGAAAGGATGTAATGTCAAGACAGGGTGTTGATTAGATAATTTGATATTAAATGTCAGTCTTGTGGTTGTGGTAAATCAGCTTTCACCGAAAAAAGAGGAATAACCGAAATAGAGAGAGCATCATAGAGAGATCCTGAGAATACGAAATTAAGACCACCTGCCCCACTGTTATACACATATGGTGGGTTTCTAGCACATGTATAGTGCTAATTTTAATCTGTTACCACAACTACATTGTTCTATTAATGATATATAACTGTAAAATGAAGGTTTTAGGACACTGTTAATGTCAAACTAGTTCCCTGCAATCAAGACATAAGTGGCTTTGTGCCACTTGCAGAGGAAAACGTCTTATATTTTGGTGTAAACAAATGTTTTATGGTTCTGCCCATCATGCATTGTGTATAATGATGATGTATATAGCTCCGTTCTTTTACTGCGATGAAAGCTAGAAATGTATTGCCTCACAGAAAACTGTTCTCGATTCTAGCTATTTGCCATTTCCAAGCTATAATACATAGTCGCTAGTAAAACAATATACTCCATGCTTGGGTTAGCATCAGGTCAATAACTCTATTGAGATTTGTTTGTTTTTTGCCAAATAAATAGAACAAAGTGTAACATGTTCTAAAAATCCAATACTATTAGTGATAACAAAAAATAAAAAATAAGGTTTTATGCGTGATAACAAGTTCACAATAATTATTCCTACAGAAATAATATGTGTAAACCATAATTTATTACTTTGGCCAATAAGTGTGTTTCCATAAAAACTTGACTACAGTTCTTGGAATGTACCCCATTGTTTTAAAAGGTTGAGTTTTTTTTTAAGAATACTGTATTGTAGTGAAATGGATGCACCCGCCACCATATGCACATTAATGCAAATTATATCTAAAAGGCCCCGTTAAATTTCCATTGTGTCCCTCCGCAGAATATTCCCATAGGCATTTGCCTCTCTCCTCTTCCTTCAGCTATTTCTTGGGCAGATGTGTTTGGCTAAACATCATCTACTCGCATTTGAAATACTTACCATCAGTTAGCACTACCACTGGCTCAACAAATGCTCTAGACAGGGGTCTATTCAGTCCTAATTTAAATAGGAGCATTTTCTTGCCCCCTAACCGATAACAAGGATCTAATGAGGAGGGCCAACCTCTATGCATTTAGACATTTTCAATATGAGGTTAAAGTCTTGCATACGCAGAGCAATGGTGAAGGGGCACAATGCTGGCTGTAGATGCATCTAAGCCCAGGGCTGCGTTGGTGGAAACGTTCCCCTGGTCAGTACTGAATTGAACAGCAAACAAAACGGGGCTTGGAGAAGCATGTCCTGATGGGAGCCTGTGGAATTAATGGAACTAGGACTTATTTATGGTGTTCAAAGAACTCCTGGTCTGGTCTAAGGCTTGGCAGCTAGCACAATGTTAGGTCAAGATTGTGGGTTAGGGCTATAGGCCTAAGACTCCATGCACATTAAAGTAACCACATTAATATGGACTTCCTCAGTGGAACAGTTACCTGTTACTTAAATACTACCTTTCAATAAATATGTGTCACTTGTAGTGCGGTAATACTCAATTCCATCACACAACCAGACTACCAGATACTTTTTTTTGCAGATTATATGAAAAAATTGGAAATTACAGTGATGTAAAAAAGAAAATACACCCTTCTTGAATTCTATGGTTTTACATATCAGGACATAATAACAATTGTCTGTTCCTTAGCAGGTATTTACCCCTTAATGACCATTGATGGTCCAGACACATCACCTGAAAACAAAGGGTTAACAACAACTGACGTGCCAGGACCGTCTTAACTTCAAACGGGTGCAGAAAGTGAGCTACGTTCGCTTTCTGAACCCAAAGGGTGTTACTGTAATGCCTTGACGTCGAGGCATTCAGCAACACCGCAATCAGCATCACAGGCCATGTCTGACCCCTCCCTGGGGCGTCAACATCCGGCATATGCAGTTTTAAAAGAGTTTAAGAAGCGATCAAGGATAACAACCAGAAATAGCCCTAAGCTGCCAGTTATCATTTATATATTTATATAGATCATGTTCTGAAGCTCTGTACAATGGTCAGTGACACTGGTCTGGTGTATATAAAAAGAAGCAGAGGAGGCTACCTACAATTTGAATAAACATATACATTAAAAATAAGATGTCATTAGATGTGGGGATGGTGCTGATTTTTTTCCTTGCCCCTCTCTGTTTAAAATATGCCTTTTGTGATATTTCAGACCATTTAATCACATCCACAGACTGCAATACCTAGCAAGAATGTGGCTGTATATTGCTCCTAATGCGCAAGGTTATTTATGGTTTCTATTTCACTCTTCATGACATTTGACTTGAGATGACATCATACACAAAAGACTCTTATGAAAAATCTCTTGATGTCACTGAAGAACAAAGAATGATGACATTATTTGTAAGTGATTTAAGACTTCCTCATGCTTACCATTATACTTACTATGGGACCTGCTATTGATGTTAATAACAAAAAAAAATACTTTGAATTTATTACAATGAATTCATGGGATTACATCTTGCCAAAGAAGCCTATTTCATTAAACTACCAGGTCATAGCAGAATCATATTATAACTATTCATAAAAAGCACAATTTGGATAAAAAAACTTCTTATTCGTGTATTAAAGTTAATTTACACCACCTTTGATCCAAATAATTAATACTATTAAGTAAAATATGTGGTGAAGAACAAGTTACCCTTGAGTGTTAGCGACATTACAAGGAAAACACAGATCACTAACCATTTTTTGAAACTTATGTAGAAGGGGAAAACATATATATTTGTGTATGTTGTGCTGACATTTTTTGTACCATCTATTGACTGCAGATTGAGAAAAAAATTGGGGCAGTTTTTTTTTTTAGGACAGCAAGGAAAATTGTGTTTGGGAATCTCTTTCTCTAATAGCTTTTGTGAAATTGTAGTTCTAAGATACTGCTACTGGTCATAGCGGTTTTTCATAATGAATAATGGACACCTGGACAGCCTTGAATCTGCACTCCTAAGGTTCAAAGTAATTTAATACCAACTGCCTTTCATAAAAGACATCCACATTTTCTACAAATCTAAATTCAATTACCTGAGCAGGACCTTATCTGTGACTATACAAGTGTTTTGTTAATACCGGGGAAACTGCAAAATGCAGAAAATCCATGTCACCTTTCATTTATTTTTATCCAGCAGGGAGGACTTGAAATATAATGACTGACAAAAATTTAAAAGTTCCCACATAAAGATTATTTAGCCTATCTTACTCTGCATGCAAGTAAGTAGCAGGAGACAGAGGTGGGAATATATTGGTTATGGAAATGGCCGTAATAAAGTGGTATCTCAGAGCATAACTAGAGGCAAAGTGAATGATTTACTGGTAAATGGCAAATAGACGTGCATTTCATGTTTCGTGCATTCATACGAATCAACGAAAATGAGGGCAATCTCGGACGACACTAACTAAGTTAATTGCAAAAGTGATCAAAATTTGTTGTCACGTGTAGCCGCCATTATAAGCCATTTTGGCGCTCCTTGATGAGGTAAAGTGGGAGGGATTGTGTGTGGAAGTGTACATATCAATAACTGATAGGTAGAAGTAGCCACAAATTTGGAATGGTCTTATTCATTGTTATGGCTGTGATTGACGGGTTCAACAACCTGTGGGACATTTTTCACTCTGGCCAATCAGCATTTACAAGCGGGAGGGACAAGCTGACGCCATTTAACTTGTCAGTAGCTGCAGTTGATGGGAGGTGGAGTGTGAGGCAGTGACAGTGAAAGCTTAGCAGAGGCTGCATTTGATGCTCATTGCTCATATACAATACTGCAAGTTATATTCGGGCCAATACGGTTATTGATTTTTTTTAGTTCAGAAAATGTACTGTTGTGGGGTGGAGTGGAGAAGCTGTACTGACTACTGTAGTCTATGACAGAGACTGCAGCAGAGATTTTTAGATCTTAGACCATCCTTACTCTGGGGAAACTTTTTTTTACAAAAAATTCTATAATATTGGGGAAACCCAGTCTGGCCCCGTAGGGCTGCATGTGCCTATGATGTGCCAGTGTATGTTTGCTCAGGCCCAGTACTCTACTACTACTACTACTGCTGCTGCTGAATGGCCAGTAAACAAAATTTGTTGCCCGAAAATGAACGTGTAACGAAACTTTAGTCTGAAACGATTTTGCTCGCTGTGCACATGTCTAATGGCAAACATCTAGAACTGTCTGCAATATCAAGGGGTACACTTTAACACATTTTCTTGATGATCTGGTCATTAAAAACAAGTATTTAAAGAACCATCAATTTTAAATCCATGCCTCAACCGAAAGATAAAAGGTTTTCTAAGTAAGGATAATACCTGTCTATTCAGCGAGGGCAACACAAAGGTAAAGGCCAAAAGAAGATACTGTTAAGAAACGCCTGCAGCTGATTGGCATGTGAGACCTTCCTTAAATAGGGCCTAGTACAAATTTGGTACGTCCAATCCTATTCTGAATTCCACACTTAAGGAAAAATACCATATACAGGAAATATTGGAACAAAAGAAAGATCCATAGCACTTGATAGTGTTACAATTTAACCTTTTTCAGAGTGTTTATACTATGTTTCCTTACCTTTCCTTCTGTGAATCTCCTTTTTTAATTGTGCACCAAAGTTCTGAGAATTACACAAATTTTAATTTTCACAAAGTCTGCTGCCTCAGTTTAGATGATGGCATATACTCCAGAATGTTATGAAGAGTAACCAGATGAATTGTAATCAATTGCAAAGTCTTTACCATGAAAATGAATTGAATTCCAAAGCAAACATTCCACTGCATTTCAACCCTGCCCCAAAAGGACCAGCTGACATGTCAGTTATTCTCTCGTTAACACAGGTGAGAGTGTTGACATGGACAAGGCTTAAGATCACTCTGTTATGCTGAAATCATTGTTCTTTCTCTGTTAACCCCTTCAGTCCCAGGGACTTTGGGTACCTCAAGTCCCGGAGCAATTTTGCCATTTTTGTGGCATGTCGGCCCAACGATTATTCTCTTTTCCTGTGAATAGTGTACCCATGTAAACTATATATTGGTTTTTTTTCAAGGAGAAATAGAGCTTTCTTTTAGCTGAGAATTTAGGATGAGAAATTTAGTAAAACCATCGACAATTAGAAAAAAACACAAAAACACCTAATTTATAAATATTCCCTCTGAATCCTCACAAAATTAGGTAAAATTATGGAAAACCCCCTCCAAGTGTATCAATTCAGGTGTCCTGATTTCAGAAATGCCTAATTGAACATGTTGTTAATGCCAGTGATGTCACAATGACATCGCTTAGCTCATTTTATTGGTTTTTATTATTTATTGTATTATTTTAGTGATTTATTTATTTTTTTAAATCACTAATCATTTTTTTCCTTCATTTTGTGTTTCAGCGTGGAAGAAGAGTGAGAAACATGGTTTCTTACTCTCCTCCCTGCGATCCCCCTGCACCAATCACACAGTGATCTCTATGAAAGTCCCAACAGACTTGCATAGAGATCACAGTGTCTGTGCCGCATCGGAGCGATCGGATATCCCAGCAGGGTCTGGACGACCCTGCAGGGGATATCCTGTCCTTCGATGACCTGCAGGGTGACATCAGCAGTGACGCGACCCAGAAGGGAATGATCGAGGGATTGTCATTTAAAAATGTGACAGTTTTCCGGTGTTCGTGACGGAAGCTGTTACATGAGATCTGACAGCAGAAAGCCATTGCGAAACAACATCCGGTCTCCCGTGTAGCAGCAGGGATGTTGGTAGCGGTACTTCCATAGGGGATTCTTGAGATGTGTTTTTTGGACATAACAGTATGTCCATAGGGGACTGAAGGGGTTAACTATGGTTACCTGCAAGGAAACATGTGCTGTCATCATTGCTTTGCACATCTGGAAAAAAAAAACGTATCCGGAGAAGACAAGGTGAGCTACCATCAATTCTGTGTCATGCTAACAGTAAAGTATCCTGAGACCATTCATGTGTCGGGTGGTTTCTCAGCGAACAGAGTGGGCTCGCAATTTTGCCTAAGAACCAACACATCCTTCAAGAGTAACGTCTCCCAACCATCCAAGAACGGTTTGGTGACAAAACTGTTCCTTTTTCCAGCATGGTGGAGTACCTTGCCATAAGGGAAAAGTGATAACTAAGTGGCTCAAGGAACAAAACATCAACATTTTGGCTCCATGGCCAGGAAACTCCCCAGACCTTAATCCAATTGAGAAATTGTGGTCAATCCTTAAGAGGCTGATGGACAAACAAAAACCCACATATTCTGACAAACGCCAACCATTGATTGCAGATTGCGGAGGTCTTGAAAAAGAAGGGTCAACACTGCAAATATTGACTTTTTTCATAAACTAAATGTTATTGTCAACAAAAGACTTTGACACGTATGAAATGCTTGTAATTATACTTCAGCATACCATAGTAACATCTGACAAAAATTTCTAAGAACACTGAAGCAGCAAATTTTGTAAAGACCAATACTTGTGTAATTCTCAAACCTTTTGACCATGACTATATATATATATATATATATATATATATTATATATTATATATATATATATATATTAGAACAAATATAGATACCATTTCTTTTGAAAAATAATGAAAATGTTTGAAAAACAAACATTATTTCTAATATTTTACTATGAAAATGTGAAAATGGTCCCCAAACCAAAATTCCACAAAATACATCGATCAGCCATAACATTATGACCACCGACAGTTGAAGTGAATAACTAATTTCAGTTTGCTTGTACTGTACCTAAGAAGGTCCTAAAAATATATATCCTTCAAACACCAGCACTATGTAGTTTGAAAAAAAGACATTCTATGGTTAAGTGTCCAAACAACATGCTACAAAGCAATCATTTAGCACCAACCATTTCCTATTTCACAGTAACTCATTTCTGTAGCTAATGTTAAATACTTTGCAAGTGGCTCTGTTATACCTGCATAACGAAGGTCCTCCTTTCAGAGTTCTGTGACAGAAATCATAGGAAGCAATTAGATTACAGACAACAATGCACAGACAGGATGAACTAATCTGCAGTAATTCTAATTGGCAGTGTTCTGAACTATGTTGTTCTGCATCACTGCCCATGGTAAAGTAGCTTGCATCAATGTCTGTAAGCAGTTCATGATACGCGCACAAAAGAAGACTAGTGAGTTGCATTATTAAAATAAGTATGGTGTACAATGTCCTCTCCATCTTAATCCAGGCCTTTCAATAGGATTTCATTTGGTCTAATGGCTTTTGCTTTAATAAAACTTGATTAAGTAGATTGATTGCAATTTGGAGCTTTTGTGTTAAGGGTTACAAATGAATAACAGCGACATAAATATATTCAATGTCTTGTCTTCACTAATACATCAAACAGACTTGTGATTATACAGACGCAGTACTAGACAATACAGAATTAATTCTATTCTAGATTTTTTTTATAAACAGAAGAAATGGAATTAAATATACAGATTTTGATTCATTCAATAATGCCTTAGCAAAATTATGTGTAATTAATTTGAGTGTTTCAAGCTATTTCCATAGCAGTACAGTTTCACAACGGTTTGCAAAATAATGTAAGATCTTGACAAACTTGGGCAGAAGATACCATGTAAAACTGTAGTTCAGTGTCTGCCAGTGCACTGTAACAATAATGAGATGCACAATACTAACCCTATATGAAAAATAGTCTTTAAAATGGATTACAGCATTAAACTTACAGGTTCTAAAAGAATGTCAGTAAAAGATTTCTGGCAAAACAGTACATGAGGTGAGAGATCTTAGGTCTAGACATAATGGAATAATTTGTATCAACAACAAAATCTCTATTATTTTTTGTACTACTTGTTCATTTGGTTCAATATGGTTACTGTTACTACTGTTAGTTTTGTTTGTTTGCCTTTTTTTCTTGGTTTACATGTGCTTTGTTTAGATATTGATATTGTGATTAAACTGGACCTCACTATATGATGTACTTTGTACTACCTTGTTAGGTAAATTATACTGTTTCAGCTTTATGGTTATGCTAAATATATCACCTGTTGCAGCTGCAACCTCGGTGAATGAGTGCCAGTGTATTTGTTAAATAAAAGGCAGGATATGATTAGGGAGATTAACCCTTAATATCCATGTATTTTAGACTTTTGAATTACTACATGTCCTTTTCATGTAAACTACTTTCTATTTTGCCTTCTGTTCTGGTTCGATAAACCTGGCTTTTTGTATGCCTTCCCTCAGCTTCCAGTTGCATTCTTATATGCAGAATTAAGATACTTAAGGCATTTATTGATAATTGATTTGTACTTACTGGTGAGTTACTTTGATAGTAGCTTCTTTGATGTTAACTCCAACTGAATGCTCAACATACAAAATTTCACTTTTAAGTATAAGAGAGTACATTCTACAGTGCCATTTAAACAAGTATTAATATTGAAATGGATCACGAGCATAAACATACTAGAGGGAAGAAAAATGATGTGCTATTATAAATATCTTTTTGAAGCAGAGTGAAAAGCTTTAACGATTCAAAGATATATTTAATTGCCTTTACATCTGTACATCAAGGATTTATCTCTGGAAAGGTGATGAAATGACTTGTAATAATTAGAATAAGAACGTACATTAGATCATTTGGGGTTCACAACATAAAAGATCAAACTGAACAAAGTGAATGGTAGAATTATAATTAAAAGACAAAAATGATTAGTAGAGATCAAGAATAGGCAACTTTTGGTCATCCAGCTGTTGTTGAAAAACTCTCACTGATCCTTGCCCAGGAGAGCATCATGAGAATTAAAGCTCATTAACACGTTAGCTACCTCTGGTAGTATAAAGTATCAATCTCCATTTTACTTTAAAACATCAACTTTGTAATTGTGACATAGCAATTTAGATTGAAAAAAGAAAGCTGAGCATAACATTTAACCTTGTTGTAGAAGAAGGCACAAATGCCACATTTAAGCAATTTCTAATTGTGCCTCAAAAAAGAAGAAAAACCCCGACCTTCCTGGCTCCAAAATAGCAATCCGATTTCTAACTGGATCAAAAGGCTATAACTAACCATGTCCTTATAACTCATTACATTCTGTATATTTTTCTTTACTAAAAAAACAAAAATCATCCAGTCCATATTTAAATTCAATTGGTTTTGATAGCGCCCCCACTGTAGGCAGGCCCAGACTTTGACAAAAAATCGGCCCTGGCATTTAAGACTGAGCAGCCCATTTGTATTTATTTATTTTTTTGTTAAACCAAATTCTGACACATTTAATATACCATTTCTTGTTGTCTATTAGTTATATTTCAGCATGCTTTTGTCACTGTAATCAATTAGCATTACATAAATATTTAATAAATTAATCATAACGTCATGCTATTTATAAAGCGCTATATCTTTAATGAAAGATTCAAAACAGTAACTAATCTTTGACCATTTAGTTGGTACTTAGAAAAAAAAACTAGTGGCAGTGTGGCACTCCTTGGGCCTTGGCTGGTCAGATCACCCTCATGACGAGTGAGTCTGTCAGTCACAGACTCACAGCACAGCAGGGAAGAAACTCAGACCACCCCAAATGAATTGCGGCGCTCAGCCAATCCTCTAGGCAGAGCAATGTGACTAAAAAAGTCATCAATTTACTGCCACTAATCCTTTTTAATAAGAAACGCAGGTTGAAATAGAGTAAATAACACAATACCTTTACTTTTGCTCTCACTGATTTCTGGGCCTAGAATGTTTTGTCCTCTGAAGTGACTAGAAATTCAGGAGGGCGTTTTATCTCTGGATAAGTAAAAATTAAATAGTTCGATTTATTCCTACAGAAAGTAAAGGGCCAGAAAACAGATGACTAAATACACACCAGGACAGGCTCTGCACCCAGACACACACACACAACAGGACAGGCTCTGCCACACCGACACCCAAACACACACAGCAGGACGGGCTCTGCCACCCAAACACACTTCAGGACAGGCTCTGCTACACCGACACCCAAACACACACCAGGACAGGCTCTGCCACACCTACATTTCCTTGGGCCCTGCTCCACTCTCCCTAGCATGTAATCACTCCCTCCACTACCACGCCAAAAAAATTGCCACACTGACTTCAGATTAGGTGAAGACTGTGAGAGTCAGTGCAGTCTTCCCCCCTTCTCACCTTGACCATGACTTTGAGAGGTCCTGTCCCCTGAAATCATTCCCAGCCCCTTTGTCCCTCATTAACTAAGCCATACCTCTCCTTTCCTTCCTCCCTGTGAACTATAGATCAAACACATATAAACAGCACTTGCATGTAGAGATCACATACAAACCCTATATTTGCAGGTATGCATAAATGATGTATGGAAACATAGCATAGCAAGTATAGATCAACAGAATCAAAACAAAAAACAAGCTTTGCAGGTATAGATCAATTGAAAATCATGTTAACTCAGCATTGAATGTATAGATCAAATAAACAGAATCAGACATACAAACCCTCTATTTGTAGGTATACAATAATAATGTATGGAAACAGAGCGTACCAGATACAGATCAACAGAATAACACACACCCAACTTTGCAGGTATGTGTGTGAAAATCAATATATTAATTAATTTGAATTGGAATTCACATATAAACTCAGCATTAAAGGCCTAGATCACAGGTTGCCCCAAAGCCAGCCCTGGTGTCCACATTGCCCACACAGAACCTGATCAGCACCCAGATTACACACACATTACAGCCCAGCCTGAACTTTGTCCCCTAACAGCCCAGTGTAAGACATCTTTGTCGGCAAACAGCTCACCCTTTATTTTTCCCAAAGCATTTGCATTTGTGAATATATATTTTTGCATAGCTTTGCATTTGTGAATATCAGTTACATCAGTTAAATAAAATAAAGTTCAGACTGTATAACCTTACCTGATATTGTGTTATCTGCACAATATCTGCGAGCTATATTGAATGCCCACTGCAAGATCAATTAATAAAGCAGAGGTTGGCTTAGGACAGAACACTCCGGTACTTCACTCACTACATTTGTCCTATTAAAAAATTTGCCATTATAGGTTTATATTGCTATGGAATCTACTGCCCGTGGAGGTGGTGATTGCAGATATTGTCTAGGCTTGACATAATATACTGGAGCTCAGAGTATGAATCACAGCACAGAATGGGGGGGTGGTTGCTGGCACTGCACCAAAAATGAATGCGCCGCTGCTTAAAATAGGTATTATGCCTTCATGTGGATCAGTGTCATGAGGAATACCTTGCATATGGTGAAATTGATTGACTTTATTTCATCCTTGCTAAATGTGTGGCTATGTAAATATTTCATCTTACAATAGCTCTCCTGCACATTGTAGTTTACTGTATAAAACCATAACTCTTGAGTCCTAGGGTATGCTAGCAGCATTTGAATGATTGATGAAAACAATAATAATTGTAAAAATGTGTGTCCCACCATTTTCTGCAACAATATACTTGTGTGGAAAACAGAACTGCATAGTTTATGGTAATTTGAATTTTATGAAAAATTTGAGTGATGCAAACAGATTCAGAGGTTTCAAGAGGGAGGAATGTGGTTGCTTGATGAGAGCATAGATCATATGATACAATACCATCTAGAAGACAAGTCGTTTCTAAAACCAGAGTATTTTATTATATATAATATATATATATATATTATATAATATATATATATATATATATATAATTCATAATGTTGGTATGCGTGTTTTTTGCAAGGTAATAGCAAAAGCAAATTTTCTAAACCTATAAATGTGGCTTTTGAACAAAGAATGTGTCTGAATAAACATACAAGCATCCAGGAGAGAGAAAATCTGAGTAAGCTTGTTTGTTGTTGTGAGTAAAGGTATTCAATGATAACCAGCCAGTGAAAATTAGTTTTTGACAAAAATGGTCAATATAGCATAATATGTTTGTCAATGAACTTTTATAAAGCAATATTTTCCATCCATTTGAATGTATAGGTGATGCATTTGAAGTTGAGCCCATTTTAGTCTAAAATGAAATGGACATTTACGACGTAATGTACAGGTTAAAATACATTTCCCCAAATTAACCCTAAAGATCCCATCAGCCATAACTGCCCCTAAATTAACTTTCAGCAGCCCAAATATGAATTTTATACTTACTGTTAGATGAGTTGCTGGACATCTCTCCCCGTCGTCGGCGGTCTTCGCCCGGGGGGGACTCCGCCGAGCACCCCCGTCTTTGACCGCATATCACGCGGTCACAGACTGTCTCTTCATGCCGCAGGCCACGTCCCCGGCCGCCGTTGCGAGTGGAACGAGTAGAATGACGGGGGGCGTGTCATGCGGTCCAGCATTGCTGAAGGCAGCCAGGGGGGCGGGGTCAAGGGGTGACGGACAGTCACAGTAAGAGGAGGGGGAAGGAGGGGTTGTGGGAGGTGAAGCAACTTGGCGGGCTATTTAAACCCGCATCCCTGTACCTTCAGTACTTGGTTGTTCAAGTACCTTACCGTTTCCCCTAACCCTTGCTGCTGAATACTGTTATATTGGATTTCACGGACTTTGGCCCTTGGCTGGCTTATTGGACTTTGCTTCTTGGATTAACCCTTGCTGCTATACCTTCTCTATTGGATTTCACTGACTTTAGACCCTTGGCTGGCTTACTGGACTTTGCTTTTTGGATTTTGGTTTCTCGCTGCGCCCCGACTCACCCTTGACAGTAGGCGTGTACAAATTAGGTTTACAATGATCATCCTTTTGCCTTAATATACTTTATACATGGACCGCTTGGAGCAAATGGACAGAGCATTGACAGCAATGTATAGTTCCGCTGGCAATATTTGCAACTTCATTAAAATGTACTGATCAAAAGTTGCCCTCCCAATCATTATCACATCACCACATAGTAATTATACTCCAATAACTAACCCTTTTGATATAATGCCACATTATATCAAATATGGCATTTTCTTGATCTCTATGTTTGCTTTCACAATCAATACAATTTTATGTCTTTTAATTGCAGATTTACAGCTAGCATTGGTCGTTGTCTTTAACTGGTAACTGGGAAGTGGGAACCTCTTTTTTTATTATTAAGAAACACTTAACATTACAAATAACCAGTGACAGGTACATGTTCCTATAACTTTCTAGTTTGAACATATTTGTCATGTAGCAACATTTTGTACTTTTTGAGACTGAGTAGATAAAAAAACAAACATGTAAAAGTGAGAGTTAAAGACTGAGAAGGCATGTTAGAAAGCTGAAAAAGGTTACAAGCAGGGCCCTCTTTAACTAATTTATCGGTTTGTCTTAGACTGTGAGTTCTAGTTTTGTCATACACTTTGAAAGGATGTATTTTAAGAAACACTGCATAAATTGTTGACTCCATATATAAAAAACATTTATATAAAATATATTATTATTACAAAGTTTGTATTAATTTGGGTGGCACACTACAAACATGTGCTTATCTTTTTATCTTTATGTGGAAGATTGTTTCTTATAAAACAGTGGTGGTCTTTAACTTTATAAACATTATTAGGTTATTCCTGGACGTATATATATATATACATATAAGATTTTATTTAACAACTAAAGAATGCTCAAGAATGTAATCAATTTACATAGAACACATCTAAGATTGTCTACTATATGGCTTCCTTATTTAAAAGTCAATATTAAAATTACTTTGCTGACTGACAGGAGCTGTATTTAGCTGTCGTGTAAAGTATTTGAGCAGCTAAATCTAATTGCTGTTCATGTCATTTCCGTCATCCTAGTACCATTAATAACCAGCCCCAATCAGGATCTTAAAATAGATTAAACGGAATCAATTTAGCCCAAATCTCTTTCCTTATTTAAATCTTAAGTCTTTGACATTGAGGAAAAGTGTATTGTTACAATTAACTTTAGGGATATTTTTAAAACATTCTACAGAACTTTAAAATTGTAGAAAATAATGACTATTTAGAAAAGTAGGTCAAATCTGTTGGGTATTTTTCTTGCGCTTTGTTTTAGTGAATTTTGTGTTTTGGGTGAGAAAAGGTACATAATGAAAAACAACTAATTTTTTCCAGACCTGTTTTGTTTTTTATTCTCCCTTGTCTCCACAACCACCTCTGTTCAATGCTACACTGTCCCACCACCCACTCAAACGCCCAAAACAATTCACTGTCAATAAATCATCTGACACGACCCTGTAAATAACATACAACTAACCTATGTACAGTCCAGTCACACACGTTCTATTTTAGTTTCCTGCATTTGCTTTTTTGAAGACAACTGTACCTCTCAATACTCTTGTGTTCGAACTGGAACTTCTGCCTGAAGCATCACCTTACAGGTTAGCAACTAAAATTTATGTTAACACTTTCACCAAAAAAATTTATACTACACTGTACACATAACTTACACATAACATACAAACAAACACATTTACAATAAAAATTCAGAGTTTCTCCTTTTTTGTTCATCACCCTTATTTTCAAACATTTGTATGACTAAACAAATGTGCCCAAATGAATTAAAGTTACACATCATATGAATCCAAATGCACTAGCCTAGTATACAAACACCAAGAATGATGGATGAAAATACTGATTTTGTTTAAACAAGGTAGGTAAAATAGTAATAAGGTAGATAATGTTTCTTGTCATATAGAGCAAGAAAAAGTAAAAATATTTATATTGCAAATATTTGTGGGTGCAAAGCAAAATGTCTGTAAAAGGACATCAGTAGCCCCTACATACGTCCACAGCATTGAGTAGTCCACAGCATTGAGTAGTCCATTTTTACATTTTTGTTTCATCAAATATGGTTTAAATCAGTTTAAATCATAATTCTAAAGAAATTTAGTAAATGTTCTCTTAATAACAATAGAATGACTGTTATTTTGATTTTCAACTCAAAGCCAACAGAACAAGTATCTACTATATTCATGATATCAAAAACATAATTTATTATGTGGAATGTGCAATTGACAGTTTACTTTGGATAAAGTTTAATGCATTTTTATGTTGGAATGGTGTCGATTACTCTTATCTTTCTAATGCAATTATATAAAAAAAGTACACAAAAGGAATTAGGGTGTTAATATATTCTATGTTAAGAATAGGCCTTAGGTAATTCAGAATATTTTTTATTAATATAGTAAATTACAAGTAAAAAAAGTCATGTTAGAAGAATATGACAAACAATATCCAACATCCAACATTTAGCTATGATAGCAGTACTGCTTTCTTATATTTTGTATTAAATTCCATGTTAGCGGGCTACATTAGGACATGTGACTAATACGCATTATTAGATCCCATGTGCACCTATTTATGTTTTTGTTAGTAAAATAATGTGATGGAATAATGTGTAATGTCAGATGGAAATCAATTGTTTTAATGTGATCTGCTTTTAATATAACACATTTATCTACCATCAGCTGCTTAAGAGAATAGAAAAGAATGTTCACATTTGTTTGTTTCTTTGCCTTGCAGCTGCCAACTTAATTTAATAAGTCATTGTTTATAAAGAATAATAAAACGGTCCCGTACAAATGTAATTAGCCAATAGGCAATATGGAAATATATAACCATGATAATAACTATTTATTTTTTAGGCCCATAAACTGAACTAATTTCTAATAATCATGTTTCTCAAAATGTATTGTATTTTCTCAAAGCCCGACAATATTTATGTAACTGCCTTAATGGTGGATAGAAAATGAATAAATAATTTAAAAAGGATAGTAAACATAATACTCTGCCATCAATCAATGAAGTACACCTGTCGGTGCAACTTGGCCGGCAGAGACCACTAGTCTCCCTGCTCCAAAAGTTAAAGGTCCATGCAAGCGACTTTATTGGTTGGTTGTACGGATTTTTAACTGTTGGAGCAGGGAGACCAGTGGTCTCTGCAGGCCAAGTTGCACCGTCAGGATTTAAAAGGCCATGCGAGTGAGCCTATTGGTCGCCTGCAGGGGCCTTCTCTGGCATCAACCAATTGTTTTCTCTGATTCTTCGTAAATCAAAGCAAAGAGGACTTTTTCTGTCACAGTTTGTATTTAGATGCATTCCTGTATTCCTATTGGTGTTTGAGTTCTACAGAAAAAAATAACTGCTTCGGTACTGTACTATTCTTTGCTGCTATAGGAATAATAAAGTATAAGCACAATATTTACATGATCCTCAACTCATTTCTTTATAACTGTACAATGTCTTACAAAACATATGTCTGTAAAGAGCTTATCTTTTGAACTTGACCATTCTTTTGAGGCAATAGGGTTGAACCATAGACCACTTTGCACCAGAATTGTTTTTTTATGATTTAACCTTATCTTCTTACGGAGATCTGACTCCAATGCTGTGGTAGAAACTACTGTATAATAAATTAAATTGTCCAATTATGTATTTCAATTTTCTAGCAAGATTTACAGGCATTAGAGGTATCAATGTCTTTCCTATCCAATAGTCTAAATGTTCCCTTATCAGGAGTACTACTACTTCAACTACTCAAGTGCCTATGAAGAATCATTTGTGACTAAAGCAGTTAGCAGAGCAGGGATGAAAGATTGACTTTATCATTTATTTAATACTTACTGTCATGGCCTGAAGACAAAAAACTAAAAAGTAATGTCAACAGACAAAGGATCATACGCTAACCTTCCATCTTTTCCTTAGGCAAATGTCTATGTGATTTCTTCTAGGACCAATTTATTATTTAAGCATGGGATAACCTCTCAGTAATGCAATTTAAAAGTGAAAACATAAAATATCAGCCTTGAGTTCATTGACTATTTCAAGGGCTTAAAGAGAAGCTTCAAGAAAAAAACCAAAAAGCCAAAGTACAGAAAAAAGTTATCCTAAAACATTTTAATACTTAACACCCATACTCGAAAAAAAATAACGTGTGCTCTATTTTTGTACCAATTCTGTTCTAAATAGAGAAAACAATGCAATAATGCTGTTGATAATCCATAGTAATGTATAATGAACAATAAAGAAAGTTTAACTAATATGGGTAAGAGAACAATTATTGACCAACTGCTCACACTAACAGATAATCAGTCTTTTTTAACCCCTTAATGACAAGACTGTTTCTTACTTGTAGTACACTTTGGGACGAAGGCTGTTTTAAGCTGTAATGTTCTTCTTTCTCATTTAGTGCACCCACACATATTATATATTGGGTTTTTTCAGGACAGGCAAGACGTTCTTTAGATACTATTATTTTTATCATCTCATCTAACTTACAATTAAAAAAAAATGATAAAATTATTTTAGTTCTTTTTTTACAAAAGTAATTTTTCCTCACTTTTTAAAAAAATGTTTACTTATCTGCAAAAACTAATGAAAAAACCTGCTACATAGATTCTAATATTTGTCCTGAGTTTAGGAACACCCAATGTTTTTATGCTTTTATTTGCAAGTTATAGGGCACTAAGTAGTGTTTTGCTATTTCAAAACCTTTTTTTTCCCAAATCTCGTAATTCTGCCCCATGTTCTATTTGGGACATCTTTGAAGCCAGTCAATGCAATTTACCATGGTATTTCAAATAGTATTTTATCTCTTTCCATGCCATCTATTCTACAACCAGCAACTATGCCACTGTCAAACAACACTCCAATTTGTGTTCAGCAACATCTCCTGAGCACAATGATACCACACACGCGTGAGTTTGTTAGGTTATTCAGAGACTAAAAGACCACATTTGGGAAGTGTGCATTTTTCACGTTGAAAATTCTGCCCACATATCTTATTTGGGATATATTTTGAACCCGGCTAATTCAAGTTTCCCCATCAAATCATATATTTTTTAAAAATATACACTCCTGGGAATTTCTAATGCTGCAGCATCGCATTAATAGTGAGCCACTTGAATTAAGCTCCCCAGGCAGCATGAAGTAGATTAAATATTGTAAATGTACCTAATCAGTGTAATATTTTATTTATTTATAAATATTTTATTTATGTAAACTTTGTAAAATATTCTATGTTTAGAAGTACATTTTTAAAAAAAAAATGTTTCTCCATGTTGAGTGAGTTTTCAGTTCCACCAGCTGAGAAACTTGATCAAACCACATTAGGGGTCTTGAATTTATGTGTGTTAAAGACGGACCTTTGTGAGCTTTTTGCTAAGGTACAGTTGTGCTCGGTAGAAAAGATAACACTTCAAAATAGCCTCCTTGTAACATACCACAAGTATTAAAAAGAAACATGCCCAGAAAACGGAAAAACAATTAGGCTTGTACATGGCACGCAAAATCAAGTTTTTCCTTTAGTTTTAGAGTAATTAATTTTTTCCTCCAACCATATGTTTCAGATGAAATTCGGAGGGCTTTTTGGATTCAGAATCGACATTCGGGGGGGGGGGCTCCAAAGGGGGAGGTGTCTGACACTCTCTGGACTTTTACCTATAGCAGTACAATATCAAGGTTTAGTAGGAGATCCAGACTCAATTTTGCATAGCAGGACCACCACCATCAGCAACAACAGTACTGCACGAATGGATACACATATCCAGTAGCGCGCTATGGGACACAATTTTTCCAAAATTGGACCATTTTGAGGAATTGATCCATAAGAGTAAAGTAAATACACACACACCCAGCCCTATTGTACAGGACACTGAATTTCTCCCCAAAATTAGAAGAATATTTAAAGATTTGATCCCTCAGATCTCCAGCAGCAGAAGTAGGGCAGGGCACAGGGCAGGCCCTGGCAGACAGACTGAACCCAGTGTACAAGCAGCTGGACAGAAAGCTGCAGGAGTGGTGAGAGGTAAGGGGGGTGGGCGGGAGCTGTATGTATATCTGTTTGTATATATGTATGTATGTTGGCATGGATGTGTAATTGTATTTGGAGGTAATGGATGTGCAAGTGTGTGTGAGCATGGATGTGTAATTGTATGTGTGAAAATGGATGTGTAATTATGTGTGTGAACATGGATGTGTAATTGTGTGTGTGTGTGAGCACGGATGTGTAATTGTGTGTATCAGCATGTATGTGTAGGTGTGTAAGAGTATGTGTGTGTAAGTGGTGTGAGATGGAGTGTGTGTCAAAATGAATGTGTACGTGTGTTAGTGAGTATGAGTAAGTGTGTGTAATTTATGTAAGTGTGTTTATGTATATGTAGTGTATGTTGAAGGAGTGCAAGGGACAATGATGGTAGAGACCAGCTGTTGGAGTTGGGGGGCCCAGGGCAATTTTCACACCAGGGCCCTATGGTTTCTAGTTACGCCCCTGCTACCTCTGCTGGTTGGCCTTCCCTCTTTTTACTTTTTTTCTGATCCAAACAGGGCTGCAGTCATCTGATTCCTGTGCTTGTGGTAGTGTGGCACCAGGGGTAATTGCCGGGTAACTGCTAGTTGTTTTATTCTGTGCTTCACCATAGAATAGCTAACATGCAATCTTCCATTTTGATCTCACCAAAACACACAAACATGACAACTCTGTGAGTCCTCCTTAATGGCTACTACTGAGCCTCACGTTGGTAGATGGGGTGGAGAATATTTTACCAGTATGACAGCCAATATGTTTGCTACTACCGCTGTTGCTGCATGTGCATGCGGCAGGTTGTATTTCTGACAAGAAGGGTTCCGACTACTTTGGACTGGAATACCAGGGGTCATCTGACTAATTTTTCATACATATCTGTCGACAGCTCTACCCAACCCAAGAAAATGGAATCATTCATAGTTATATAGTTACATAGTTATATAGGCTGAAAAAAGACATGCTTCCACCAAGTTCAGCCTTTCCTATATCTGTTAATTTGTTGCTGTTGATCCAAAAGAAGGCAAAAAACCCCAGTTTGGCTCTTTCCAATTTTGCACTAACCAGGGAAAAAATTCCTTCTTGACCCCAAAATGGCAGTCAGATTTCTCCTTGGATCAATAAGCTGTTTCCCCATAATTAAAGATTATATCCCTGAATATTATGTTTTTCCAAGTATCCATCCAGTTGCAGTTTAAACGTCTGTACAGACTCTGATAAAACTACCTCTGCAGGCAGAGAATTCCACATCCTTATTGTCCTTACTGTAAAAAACCCTTTCCTCTGCCTTAGACTAAATCTCCTTTCTTCCAGTCTAAACGCATGACCACGTGTCCTATGCATAGTCCTGTTTATGAACAGATTTCCACACAATGGTTTGTATTGGCCCCGAATATATTTATATAATGCTATCATATCCCCTCTGAGGCACCGTTTTTCTAAACTAAACAGATTTAAATTTGTTAACCTTTCTTCATAACTATAGTGCTCCATTCCTTTTATTAATTTTGTTGCCCCCCTCTGCACCCTTTCTAGTGCTATGATATCCTTCTTTAGAATAGGTGCCCAAAATTGCACAGCATATTCAAGGTGTGGTCTTACCATTGACTTATGCAGAGGCAAAATTATATTATCCCGTGAATTGATGCCCCTTTTTATACACAACAATACCTTACTGGCCATAGCAACTGCTGACTGACACTGCACATTGTTGCCTAGTTTTTTGTCTATAACAATTCCCAAATCCTTCTCATTTGTCGTTACCCCTAATTCACTACCGTTTAGGGTGTAGGTTGCTTGTGCATTCCCTACCCCGAAGTGCATAACTTTACATTTATCTACATTGAATTTAATCTGCCATTTGTGTGCCCAGTCCCCCAGTCTATCTAGATCCCTCTGCAGCACTGTAATATCCTGCTCGCACTGTATTACTGTTTGTTGTAACTTTTCTTACTAAACCTCATGCAGGAAAATAAATGTATTGCAAATATACTTACAATATCAGGAGAGAAACCACAAGATTAAAGGGAAAAGGGTATATCTTATTTGTGATCCTACCTAAGCAAATGTAAGCAATTATGTTAATTAAAACCTGATTTGCAAATTGCATTAGCGAATTATAACAAGAAGCAATCAATCCTTATGAAGTATAATGATTCCTTTTAGACTTCTCTGTCTACGCTCTGGGAGGTTGCATACATACATATATATATATTATTGTAATCAGCAAGAAGTTATGATGTTCATGAGAAGGATAAAAAGACACTTTTTCCTGGTTCAACTAATTTGTAAGACTGTAATTACAGGTATCTGGAACAGGGTGAAATACAGATATTAGCATAGAAGTGATCTTTTAATGTTTTCTTTTACTATGATCTAAGCTTTTCTTTTAACCATTTAAGTACCATTTAGGATCTAATGTCTATAGTAACTAGCACCTAAGGAATCATTGTTGCACTAATATGTTGTACAACAGACAAGCAGTTCACAAAAAAATTTACATTTACATATAGGGCCACATGTCAATATTCACCCACCTTATTTCTTGACTTTTTTGTACGTTTTGTAATCTAATAATTTAGAATAATATCAATTTAATTGTTTTTAGCATTTAATTTATACAACACACCTCCCAGAATATCCCAATTGATGGAAAGGAGGGACAAGTGACTGCTTGGAACCCAGGTTGTCACGTTTTTTGCTGTACACAACCCATGAGAGTTCACGCGGTCCTAGCACCTGTTTCCAAAGACACACGTACTATTGTCCCCACTGACTACTGGGACTATTTGGACGTGTTCTATTTGGACGCAGAGGTTCTACCTCCCCATCGCATGCACGACTGTCTCTATTGATTATAGCCAGGCAATCCCCCCCCCCCCCCCGACGGGCCATACCTACCTGCTTTCTCAACCTGAAAATCGGGCCCTTGCTGAATACATCAAGGACAATTTAAATAAAGGTATCATTCCACCTTCCTATTCTCCAGCTAGCGCGTGGTTCTTCTTTGTTCAAAAGAAAGACGGGACTTTCTTGAGTGCTCCGTTGCTTACCCCAACTTGTCTTGACCATAATTCGTCTAAGTATTCTGTTGCTGACCCTGGCTTGTCTTGATCATGATTCTTCTGAATCAAATGTGTCAGAAATTAAAATGTGAAAAAAAAGACACAATGGGAGAAAGACTGTTTTAAGTGTGCAGAGAAGGCGAGCAGCAATAAAGCAAGTAATTAAAAGGCTTTCAAGCAAAGATTACAGTGAAACAAGGATAATTGTGCTATAATAATGGACGGTGAGTAGAAGTGACAACATGCTTGACACAGTATGTAGAACAGATTAACACAGGGAGGGTTATGTTACAGGGAAGTACATATTATGTTAAGCCAAAGATTACATTACATATGCATCATTCAGATACATTTGCTCTCAGACTGTTATGATTTCTGGCTCATGCACACACACAGTGAAACAGGAAAAAAAGAGCCTGGTGGACATCTTTATAAATCAGCAACATGGCTTCATCAGGGTGCATAGCATATGGTATAGATTAGAAAATAGAGCGATTTTGAAAAACCTGCAATGATTGCGTGTTGTTTATAGAGAGTGTTAAGATAATAAGATGAATCCTGAACCTAGGTACAGGTACCCGATTGAGATTTTCAAATGACGTACATACAGGTGCCAGCAAGATACGCACAGGCGCGATTTATGCTCTTATACTCTTTTAGTGATTAAAGGTGTTCACCAGTTGTTGTTTTTTTTTTAAATAGCATATTACCATTAAAATGACGCATTAGAAAGTGTGCTTGCATGATCATTAGGAGCTATATATTATCTGTTATTATAATTTCAGTATTAGGAACCACTACATTGAAAACTATGATGTAATAGATGATATAGAAAAAGCAGCTCTGTTGGAACGGTAATAATTCAAGGAATACATTTAGAGAGTTTGTTTGTTATTATAGGTGTAATTTTGGTTGCAATCCTGTTTTTACCTTTGGTCATTTTTTCCTCCTCTAAGATGAATCACAATAAAATTCTTGGTCGCAAACTGAGTCTATAGTGCATAGCCATCACAAAGCTCTGCGGGGTTCCACAAAGTATTGGCTGCTAAAGAGATTTGCAGACCATTGTGGTTAAATTGGTCAAATGAGTCTTTAAACAGAATGGTAGCTTGCAATGCTTTCAATGTCTCTTTAGAAAGAAAAATATCTAAGAAAATATATACTATATTTGAAGTAGCAAAAAAAATAATGTAACAAAGTTGTTTATACGTATTTTATAAAGGTTTACTTAAGAAGAGGAATGGGAAAAGCTTTTCAAGGTCATCTACTATGCAGCTCCTGAGCTACGAGCATGCAGTGTATACATAATGGTAATATTGCAAAGCACCTTCTCACCTCACAAAGCTAAGCTGGCAGCCTGAAGAAACTCCATTGTATGCTCTATACAAACCAAGAAAACAAGTTTCCAGTGCTGCAGGGACCCGAATACCACTTAATTTAAAGGGTACTTGCTGCGTCTCACAACCGTGTTATAAATATAATTCCCTCCACGGCATCTGGTCCAAATCACGCTTCGGTTAAGCTCCTACCACCAATATAGGCAAAAATAATAAGTCCCTCAACACCCCAAAATAGTCAAGATCGAAGGAAAAGGGGTCACTCACCTCGGTCCGCTCCTTCTTTTAACCCCTTGATGACAATTGCCGGTCCTGGCACGACACGTAAAAGCATGTGCTTTACGACAATTGACGTGCCAGGACCGGCACGTCTTTAAACGGGTGCAGAAAGCGATCTACTATCGCTTTCTGCACCCAAAAAGCGTTGCTGAATGCCTCGACCTCGAGGCATTCAGCAACGCCGCGATCGGCACGAAGGGGCCATCTCTGGCCCCTCCACGGGGCGTCAACATCCGCCATACTTTGTATGGCGGCGGACGCCCGTTTTAAAAGCGTTTAGGAGGCGATCAACGATCGCCTCCTAAACTTAAATGGTGTCGCTGGAATGCCTCGATCAGGAGGCATCCAGCGACACCAAACACTTACCTTTCGATGGGCTGTGACCGCTCCGGAGAGCGGTCACAGCCGCAGCTGCCGTTGATCTTCGCCATCAAGCAAGATGGCCGCCGCACTGTAACTGAAACAAACAAGTAAGTTTTAAAAAAAGTTCACTAGATGGTCTCCAGACCATCTAGAGAACTCTGGCTCCACTTGCAGGTTGAATACAGGTACTGCATTCACCATGCAAGTCAATGGAGCCCAGCTTTCTAATCACAGTGTGATTAGTAAAAATAAATTAAAAAATAAAATAAAATTGATAATAATTAGAAAAAAAATAGTAAAAAACTAGTAAAATGTAAAAATCATTTCCCACTGATGTCACTATCAGGGGAACCTCCAAGTTGAAAAAATGTAAAAAAATTAAAAAAAATTTAAAAAAAAATAAAATATATATATAAAAAATATATTTTTGTGAGCAAGTCCTAAAATTAGCATATTAGCTTAAAACAATTCTCGCATGGAAAGAGTTAAAATACTGGCATATTAAATGCCCGTGGGGTGTCTACTTTTAAAAAATGTATGATTTGATGGGGTAAATTGAATTGGCCAGGTTCAACAACGTCCCAATTAACACGGGGGGAAGGATGGCCACACATCTAATTTCCAATTATAAAAATGCACACGTACCAAATGTGGCCTTTTAGTTCCCCCAAAATGACACACCCATGCATGTGGGGTATCACTGCACTCAGGAGATGTTGCTGAACACATTATGGGGTGTCGTGTGACAGCGGCATATACCAGGAGCTGTAAATTCATACATAAAGTAGGTGTGTGTGGGAAAAATACACACACAAAAATACTACTGCAAACTTTGAAAAAATGCTGGTGGTAAAATGTGTGCATGCAAAGAGTTAAAATACCAGCATTTAAAATACCCTGTGGTGTCTAGTTTTGAAAAATATATGGCTTTGTTGGGCACACTGAAATGGCCCAGCTCAAAGATGTACCAAATAGTGCATGGGCAGTGGATCCCCAAATGCCAAAGTTCAACATTGAAAAATGCGCATGCCCCAAATGTGGCCCTTTTGCCCCCAAACAGCCAGGCAAAATCATTCATGTGAGGTATCGCTGTACTCAGGAGATGTTGCTGAACACATATTGGGGTGTTTTATGTTAGTGACATATACGAGAACTTTTTAATTCATACCTGAAGTAAAATGTGTGTGGAAAACCAAATGCAAAAAAATGACTACCACAAAGTTTGACAAAGACTGGTGGTATATATGGTGCATGGAAAGAGTTAAAATACTAGCATTTGAAATACCCTGGGGTGTCTAGTTTTCAAAAATATATGGGTTTATTGGGCACACTGAAATGGCCCGGCTCAAAGATACCCGAAATGGCACATGGGGGAAGAATTACCAGATTTGGAAAAAATGGCTTTGAAATAGCAAAACGCTACCTGTACTTATTGCCCCATAATGGGTAGAAAAAAGCAAAAAAACATAAAAACATTGGGTATTTCTAAACTCAGGACAAATAGTAGAATCTATTTAGCAGGTTTTTTCATTACCTTTTATAGATGAGTAAAAGATTTTTCAACTAAAAGTTATAAACAGTCATTTTTTTCTAAATTTTTCACCATATTTTATAATTTTTTTAATAGTAAATAATATGATACAATCAAAACAATGTCATCTAAAGAAAGCCCTTCTTGTCCTGAAAAAAACAATATCTAATGTGTGTGGGTTCAGTAAACGGGAAAAAAGAAAATTACAGCTTAACACAAGCAGCAGAAATGTTAAAAAGGCCATTGTCACGAAGGGTACAAAATGTAAAATCAGCCTTTGTCACGAAGGGGTTAAGCTGCGTCCGACCAGGACTCCCGGGACTCCTGCACTAGGCCCCCATCTTCTGCTGCCAGAGTTGCTAGTGAAGCCCCTGATGACGGAGCCTTGGACGAGGGACCTGGCTCACCTGCTCCGACAGCCCGCACCTGGAGAGAGAAACTAGACTCCTTACCCACGAAGGGTGATATCGCAGTCATTATTGACAGAGCAACGCAAGGCATACGCTCCAGCCTCCATATTGGAGGCCGCGTGGTGGCTCTCGAAGACGATCAGCCTCGTAGTTTTCAAACGGTTGACTCCCTGACCTCCCACATGCGGCAACAATCGAATCTGATACAACAGCTGTCCAGGAAACTGGAAGATCTCGACAACAGAGGCCAGAGGAACAACATACGAGTGCGGGGCCTACCGCAATTGATAGAGCACCTGGACTTGCCGTCCACACTCCAGTCCCTTATCAGTGGGGCTTTCCCTTTGCCCTGATTGTGCACCGAAACAATGAAACCCATGTCATCCGTCAGCCTGCCTATCCGATCCCGCCAAAGACTGGTCCCCTAGACCGCAGCGCACTAAACGCATGAGACGACAGGAAGAACAGCGATCGTAAGGTTTCCATGACCTATTTGCCTTACACTCTGCGCACTTCACATAATCGTCGACATACTTATTGTAAGGCACTTACCTGTCAGACGCGGGGAAGCTCCTCTTCGTCCTCCCGGCAGATACGCCGGCACCGCTCCCTGCTACATGAAGCAGCCGCTCGCATACGCGGCCGCTTCATGAATATTTATGCGGCTGACCGCCGCCTGGATTCCGCTGCGTCGCTATGGCGACGGGGGACGCGGTTACGTCACGGGCGCCGGGGAACGCCTCCCCGGGCTATTTAAACTCCTCAAAACCATCCACCAGTGCTCAGTTGTACTGGTGCTTCCGTACCTATTGAGCCCCCTGGCATTTTTCGTGTATCCTGTTCCTATTGCTGGTATCCTGACCCTGGTCTGCTCAACGGCTATCGTGTATTTTCTGGAATCCTGACCCTGGCTATTCTTACGACTCTGTGTACCTCCGGTATCCTGACCCCGGTCCGCTAAACGGTTATTGTGTATCTCTGGCTTCCTGACCTTGGCTATCCACTCGGCTTCTGTGTTATTCCGGTATCCTGACCCTGGCTCTCCTAACGACTCTGTGTACCTCCGGCATCCTGACCCTGGTCTGCTTAACGACGCTGTCCTGATCACCCGTGCTTACAGCAACACCGCCAAGTGCCCGTGTTCCTTTCCTGCACCCCGGATTCCTTCTGGTAAGACGATCCTTACAGAACAACTGAGCCAAGACATGGAATCCGCTGGAATTGCTGACGCCCTCTCGGCTCTCACGGGACAAATTGCCTCCCTTACTCGTTCTCTTCAAGACCTCCAAGCTAGCCACGCACATATGCAGCGTCAACTTCATGAACTCCAAACAAATCTACCTGCATCCGGGGGATCCACTTCTGGAACAGCTCCGCCCCCGGTAATGGAAGAAACCGGTGCTACTGCTCCTGAACCTAAGGTGCCTTTACCTGAACGTTTCTCTGGGGACAGAACTCGTTATCGCACATTCATGACCTCCTGCCAGATCCTGTTCTCACTACAACCTAGAACGTACGCCTCTGACCATGTTAAAGTACGAACTGTGATCTCCTTGCTCTCTGGTGAACCCCAACTGTGGGCCCATCATTTGCTTCACACTAATAACTCCGTCCTGAATTCCTGGGCTGATTTCAGTCATGCTATGGATACCTTGTTTGATGACCCGTTTCGTTCCACCTCTGCACAAGCAGCCATACGTGCGTTACGCCAAGGCAAAAGACCTGTGGAGGAATACGTCACAGAATTCCGGAGCCTGGCTTTTGAAAGTAAATGGAACGAACCAGCACTTCTGGACCAATTCCGTCTGGGTTTATCCGAGAGCTTAAAGGATGAACTGGCCCGTGTGGGTATTCCCAATTCATTAGAGGAGTTAATATATCTGACCATCCAGCTTGACCGCAGATTTCGGGAAAGACGCCTGGAACGTGTAGCCTCAGCCGTTCCTGCCCCAAGACGCTACCTCCCTCCGGTGCCTCGTACTGCTCCTACGGTTCCTACCCTTCCTCCTCTCCAGTTACCAGCGATCATGCCCCCTCCGGAAGAACCAATGCAGATCGGATTGGCACGAGGTCCACTATCCGAAGCTGAGAAAACCCGTCGGAGGAGGAACAATCTGTGCCTATACTGTGGTGAACCCGGGCATCTGATCCACTCCTGTCCTCGACGCCCTCCTAAGGGTAAGCCCACACATACTACAGTTTGCTTGAGTTCCTTTCCTAAAGATGGGTCTCCTCACCTATCCATTCCTTTGTTTTTGCAGTGGACCAGTAATTCAACTACAGTGTCTGCCATCATTGACTCCGGTGCCAGTAGCTGCTTTATGGATCAAGACTTTGCCAAGCAATTGCACATACCAACATTGACCAAAGCAGCTCCAATACATATCCAAGTAGTAGATGGCACTCCGCTATCCTCTGGACCCATCACCCAAGAAACACCACGACTCCAAGTACTACTGGGAAATAATCATATGGAACATCTGAACTTTGACTTGATCCCATCACCTATGTTCCCAATTATTCTCGGACTATCCTGGCTGAGACTTCATAATCCTACAATAAACTGGGCCACAGGCACCCTCTCCTTCCAATCTTTTTTTTGTCACACTCGTTGTCTCTCTAATCGCCAATCACTCCTGCTTCTCCCTGACGATTCATCCTCTTCTCCGGTCCTACGTCTCCCCAAGCAATATGCAGAATTCAGTGACGTATTCGATAAGAAAGGAGCCGACTCTCTTCCTCCCCAAAGGACTTATGATTGTCCTATCGATCTTCTCCCAGGAGCTCCCATTCCCTTTGGCAGAATATTTCCGTTATCGGAACCTGAACTACGTTACCTCAAAGACTATATCCAAGAAAATTTAGCCAAGGGTTTTATTCGTCCGTCTACCTCCCCCGCCGGGGCAGGAATCTTCTTTGTAGAAAAAAAAGATGGCAGTTTACGCCCTTGCATCGACTATCGTGAATTGAACAAGATCACTATAAAGAACAGATATCCGTTGCCTCTTATTCCTGAACTTCTGGACCGACTGAAAGATGCACACATCTTCACCAAAATTGATCTCCGGGGGGCTTACAATCTAGTTCGCATACGGGAGGGAGACGAGTGGAAGACCGCCTTTCGAAGTCGCTATGGACACTTTGAGTACCTCGTAATGCCGTTCGGGTTATGTAATGCCCCCGCGACGTTTCAACATTTTCTCAATGACGTGTTCCGGGACTACCTTGACATATTTCTGGTAGTCTACTTGGATGACATCCTCATTTTTTCATCAACTCTGTCTGAACATCGAGACCAGGTTAAACTGGTCCTCAAACGCCTACGCTCACATCATCTCTATGCTAAACTAGAGAAATACCAATTCGAATCCTCCCGAGTAGAATTCCTGGGGTTCATTATCACGCCGGGGAGTCTACAAATGGATCCTAAGAAAGTGTCAGCAATACTGGAATGGCCGATACCCTCTGATAAAAAAGCGATCCAACGCTTCATCGGCTTCGCGAATTACTATCGCAAATTCATTCGAAATTTCTCTCATGTCATCGCACCCATCACAAGACTTACTCGCCAGTCCTCTCATTTCGCATGGTCACCTGACGCTCAGAAGGCGTTTGATATCTTGAAACAGTATTTTACCACGGCTCCTATTCTCATCCAACCCAACGTTGCTGAACCCTTTTATGTGGAGGTAGACGCTTCGGATGTAGCCGTAGGGGCAATCTTATCCCAGAGACATGGAGAAAAACAAAGTCTACACCCAGTAGCCTATTATTCTCGCAAACTCACCCCTTCAGAAACAAACTACAGTGTGGGGGATAGAGAATTGTTGGCCATCAAGCAGGCATTAGAAGCCTGGCGTCATCTTCTGGAGGGTACCATACATCCCGTGACGGTTTTTACCGACCATCGGAACCTCGAGTATCTCCGTTCTGCACGTAGATTATGCCCGAGACAGGCAAGGTGGGCTCTCTTCTTTACAAGATTTAATTTACACATCACCTACCGCCCTGGATCCCGAAATATTAAAGCAGATGCCTTGTCCCGAATACCAGTTACCTCACATCACCCTAAGAGTCAGTCCGATACCATTCTTCCATCCAATTTGTTTCTTACTCACCAACCACCCCTTATGGACTACATCCGTACCTCATCCCGTGGTGTGCCAATACCAAGAACACATCCTCCTATCCATCGTACCAGGAACCTTCTCTATTACCGTAACATGATATTTGTACCACGACCAGCTCGTCTAAGGGTACTACAAACCTGTCATGACTCCCTCCTCTCTGGACATGGGGGCATCAAGAAAACCTTAGATCTTGTCCGACGTCATTTTTGGTGGCCTTCACTGGATCGAGACGTTACCTCGTTTGTCCGCTCATGCACCACCTGTGCCCGAACCAAGACCACACGCAAGAAACCGGTAGGCCTCCTCCGCCCGTTACCCATTCCGTCGATCCCCTGGTCAAAAATTTCTATGGACTTTATTGTAGATCTACCACCCTCAAAGAGACACGACACTATAATGGTGGTAGTAGACAGATTTACTAAGATGGCACATTTTATTCCCACCATTGGTATTCCCTCAGCAGCGACCACGGCCACCTTGTTCCTGAATACAGTTTTTCGCCTCCATGGACTACCACAGACCATCACTTCTGACCGGGGGGTACAATTCACATCACGTTTCTGGAAGATCTTCTGTCGTAATCTGCACATTCGTCCCACGCTGTCCACGGCCTTTCATCCTCAAACCAACGGTCAAACAGAACGGTTAAACCAAATATTGGAACAATATTTGAGGTGTTATACCACTCACCTCCAGAATGATTGGCTCCAGTTCCTCCCCTCTGCGGAATTTACCTACAATAACCAAAAACAACGTTCCATACAAATGTCACCATTTTTTGCTAACTACGGCTACCATCCTACCATGATTCCGGGCCTACCCACCGGACCTACGGTTCCTGGAATTACGGACCGAGTCACCGCTCTCGCCAGACAATTTCGAACCCTGAAAGAGAACCTGATCAAGGCTCGTAAAACATACAAATTATATGCAGATCGTCATCGATCCAATCCGCCAACCTACCATTGCGGTGACAAAGTCTGGCTGTCCACAAGTAACCTGCGCCTGCAGGTGCCATCGAAAAAATTAGGACCCAAGTTTATCGGTCCTTATGCCATCACCAGGATCATCAATCCAGTAACAGTGCAGTTGAAACTGCCCGCTACATGTCGGATCCATCCCGTGTTCCACGTATCTCTGGTCAAGCCAACCCTTTTCCTGGTCGTGTACCTCCTCCGCCTGCTCCTGTTGTCATCGATGGGGTGGAGGAGTATGTGGTACAAAAGATTGTTGACTCCAGAATCCGTCACGGACACTTGGAATACCTGATACACTGGAAGGGGTATAGCCCAGAAGAAAGAACCTGGGAACCGGCAGATCAGGTGCATGCCCCCGTCTGTATTCGCAGATTCCACAAGCTGCATCCTCTCAAGCCAGGTTCTCCACGCCCCCGGAGGTCGCGTCTTGCGGGGGGATCCTGTAAGGCACTTACCTGTCAGACGCGGGGAAGCTCCTCTTCGTCCTCCCGGCAGATACGCCGGCACCGCTCCCTGCTACATGAAGCAGCCGCTCGCATACGCGGCCGCTTCATGAATATTTATGCGGCTGACCGCCGCCTGGATTCCGCTGCGTCGCTATGGCGACGGTGGACGCGGTTACGTCACGGACGCCGGGGAACGCCTCCCCGGGCTATTTAAACTTCTCAAACCCATCCACCAGTGCTCAGTTGTACTGGTGCTTCCGTACCTATTGAGCCCCTTGCATTTTCCGTGTATCCTGTTCCTATTGCTGGTATCCTGACCCTGGTCTGCTCAACGGCTATCGTGTATTTCTGGAATCCTGACCCTGGCTATTCTTACGACTTGTGTATTCTCTGGCATCCTGACCCCGGTCCGCTAAACGGTTATTGTGTATCTCTGGCTTCCTGACCTCGGC
>VKOC01014780.1:0-12674 GCA_009364415.1 Spea multiplicata
TGTGTTGTTCACCCTTTTTGGTATGAAGAATGATCCACAAAGGTTCTGTTAAGTCAACTTTTATTTATTCCAGTTCTGTATCATGACACCTTATGTCCTTGCTTTTGCACTCTACTCTCAGTGTCTGCAGTTCTGACCCTTACTGAGGGATGATGTCACTTCCTGTTGTCTGACCCTTATGCATATTCATAAGGCTCAGCTCAGCACATCCTTCCTTTTCTAAACAAAAACAACAACAACAAAAACATTCATAATTATTAATAGAACTATTGTTGCAAAACAAGATGTCTACATTTTCTGACATGTCTAGCAACATATAACACATAAACTGAGTATAACGCAAAATGAAGTAGAAATTAGTTTAGGGTCAGTTTGAAGTTAACATTCTTCAATGAGTCTATGTGGCCTTCTGACCGCTCTGCCACTTGATGTATGTTGGTTCCCATGTGAAGACTGCAGTAGAGTTCCACCTGTATAATGTTCTGGGGCATGAATGCCCTCTGCATTGTCAGTATCCTCAAAAGATGACTCATCACCAAAAATTGGAGCACGATCAATTACATTCTGCTCATGTTGTATTTCAGGACAATCGTTTTCCGAATCCTCGGCATTGCTTAACAAATCTATATCCAGTGACTGTGTTCGGTCCAGACAATGATTTGGTATCTTCAATAAATGTTTCCGATTACGTCTCAAAATCACTCCGTTATTTGTCTTTACTTCAAAGGACCGGTCTGAGACTTGACGCAGTACTACAGCTTTATTCATCCAACGTTGACCTGTCCAGATCTTTACAGTGTCCCCAGCGTGCAGCATTTGTACATTCTTTGCACTTTTGTCATAGTTTCTTTTCTGACGTTCCCTTATTTCTTCCTTCTTCGCTATGTAGGAAGTGTGCAAGTGTCTGTTAGAATGATACTGAGTCAAATTCAATTGTGGTAGCTTTGTCTTTATCTGACGCCCCAAAAAACAATTCTGCAGGAGTTTTGCCCCCCTCCAAAGGTGTAGCTCGATAATTAAGCAAAGCTACTTGTGGTTCTTCACCTGAGTGACTAGCCTTTTTAAGTAATCTTTTAAGGATTTTGACACCGCACTCAGCTAATCCATTACCTTGAGGATATTTGGGACTTGATGTTTTGTGAAGAAATCCAAACTCCTCAGAAAATGCCTTAAAATACCTGCATGAGAAATGTGGTCCGTTGTCTGTTTTTATAATTGTAGGGATGCCAAACCGTGAAAATATAGCTCGTAATTTGCTGCATACATGCTCTGATGATGTATTCCTGAGTTTGGCAACCTCTGGGTATGATGAGTAGGAGTCCAGCATAGCTAGGTAATCACGTCCATCAAGTGAAAACAAATCCACTCCCACTGTATGCCATGGAATCTTTACCATATCTTCTTGCAGTAGAGGTTCTTTTGGACTGGCAGGCTGAAATGACTGACAAATGTGACATGAAGAGACTAGGGCTGCTATATCACTCATCATTAAAGGCCAGAAAAGAACTTCCCTTGCTCTCCTTTTGCATTTTTGTATCCCTAAATGTCCTTCATGTATTTTTTGTAGCAGGTCACGCCTGAGAGAAACTGGAATTACCAATCTCCTGCCTTTTAAGAGTACATTGTCAAGCACTGATAGTTCGTCCCTGTGTGCCAAGTATTGTTTGGGCATGTATATTTTCTTATCTGTCGAATGTATGGCTTGTATCACATTTTGAAGTGTTTCATCCTCTGCAGTTGCCTTTTGCAATTTTTTCCACATTACTGGTGAAATCACTCCAGACATCACGATGCTGTTAATATGAACATCCACATCATTATCAATGCCATCATCAGGAGACCTGGTTCGTTCAGACCAAATTCTAGACAGGGTATCTGCGATTAAAAGATGTCTGCCAGGAGAGAACTCCAATGTATAGTCATATTTTTGCAGCTTGAGCAGCAGTCTCTGAATTCTAGGTGGAGCTTTCCATAATTCCTTGTGAGAAATTGTGATTAAGGGTTTATGATCCGTTTCAATTGTAAAGGAAGTGCCATAAACAAAATTGTGAAATGCTTCACAGCCAAACGCTATGCCAAGCGTCTCTTTTTCTATCTGGGCATACTTGTATTCAGTGTCTGTGAAAGCCCTGGCAGCGTATGCAATAGGCCTCCACCCTGAGCCATCATTTTGTAAGAGAACAGCACCAAGTCCATCTTTCGATGCATCTGTGGAGATTTTTGTTTTAAGTGAGGCATCAAAAAACTGTAGCGTAGGAGCTGTCATTAGCAATTCCTTTAATAATACAAATTCAGCCTCATGCTCTTTTCCCCAGTGCCACTCAACACCTTTTACTAGTAAACCTCTCATGTGTTTAGTTTTGTCTGATAGATTGGCAATGAACTTGCCCAAGTAGGTTACCATTCCCAGGAATCTTTGTAAATCTTTCTTGTTTACAGGACTTGGCATTTTTTCAATAGCCTTGACCTTGGTAGGATCAGGCTTCACTCCAGAACTTGAGATGATCTCTCCAAGGTAAAGAATCTCTGATTGAAGAAATCTACACTTTGTTTGGTTTAACTTTTAATCCCTTTTCATGTGCAATCTGTAGTACTTTCTCAAGTCGTTCATTATGCTCAGCTTCATTAGTACCCCAAATCAGAATGTCATCAATGTATACTTTGACACCTTCTACCCCATCAAACAGTTGTTGAATAGTTCGGTGAAATATTTCGGGCGCTGAACACAGACCAAACGGAAGACGCTTGAAACAGTGCCTTCCAAAAGGTGTATTGAAAGTACATATGCGCCTGCTTCCTTTCTCCAGAGGGACCTGCCAAAAACCATTGGAGGCATCGAGAACTGTAAACAGCTGGGCACCTGCCATCTCCCCTAGGATTTCATTTCTTGTGGGAATTTGGTAATGCTCCCTTTTAATACTCGCATTTAACTCTTTGGGGTCCAGACACAACCTTAGGGAACCATCCTTTTTAGCCACAATAACCAAAGAATGAACCCATTCCGTTGGTTCATGTACCTGTTCTAGGACATCCATCTTTATCAAGCGCTGTAGCTCTTTTTTAAGTTTGTCTTGTAGGGCTACTGGTACTTTGCGAGGAGCATGAATCACCGGCGTTGCTCCAGTCTTTAAGGCAATTTTATATTTAATGGGAAGTTTTCCAAGTCCACTGAAAACATCCTTATACTTTACAAGTAAGGTAGCAATGCTCTTGTGTTTCAGTTCTGTAATCTCAAAGAGCTTGGTGAGCAGTCCTAACTGTTGTATAGACTGTAATCCAAGCAAAGGAACCTTTTCTCCAGGAACCACAACAAACGGGTGTTTTGTGACTGTAGAGTTTTGCTGTAGGGTAAGTATGCATTGACCCACAGTTGGAATGTCAAGTCCATTATATGCCTTCAGTACTTTAGTTTGTTTCTGAAGTTTAGGTCTAGGTTGTAGTTTTTTCCATAGAGCCTCTGGAATAACATTGGGATCTGCTCCAGTATCTACTTTAAATGGTATCAGTGTACCATGTGCTTCCACCTCTATAATCCATTCTTTAACTGGCATATGTAGTTGTTTGACCATGTCCACAAAAAGATCTTCATCACTAGAGTCAGAGGTGTATGTTTTAACAGCATGTAGTCGTGTAGCTTGCTTACACTGTGAGGCAAAGTGATTATATTTTTTGCAGATCCTACATTTCTGGCCATATGCTGGACAATTGCGAGGCTCATGATTTTTTCCACATTTCCCACATGACATATCTCTGGGCTTTGCATCTTGTATATCCACTTTATTCCTCTGTCTCCTCTCTGACAGGTGTCGAGTGGACAATCCTCTTGAATATGTAGGTCTGTGTGTTCTTACATCATTAACCACGTCCTGACTGTCTTGCTTACATAAGACACCTAGTTGTTTTCGGGACTGCTCTGCAGACTGACAAATGAACACAGCTTTTTGCAGTCAAATCACAATCCCTTAGTAGCCTCTCACGTGTTTTATTACTGTACTGGAGTTAAACACAAAACGTTCATATGTCTCATTTTTCTTTGGTGTACAATATGCAGAAAATCTTTCCATAACTATTTCATAGTTCTCACTATCAGTTTCAGATAATTGAAAGCTGTTATATATGTCCAAAGCTTCTGCACCAGCAACAGTTAAAAGCAATGCTACTTTCTGATCACTTGGCAAAGTGCTTGTGTTTGTTGCTTTCATATACAGGCTAAATCTTTGCTTAAATGATCTCCACACTTCTTCCAGATTACCCACAAACCTGATTTCAGGAGGTGGCTTCAGACTATCTGTTCTCACTGGTAAACTCTGTGAGGTTTGCTGGCCATGAGGTGTGAGACTCATTTCTGCTCTTTGTTGCAGATCCATGCTTCTTTATTTGTTTGTTGCTTTTACCTGGAGAACCCCACTTCTGGTACCATGTGTTGTTCACCCTTTTTGGTATGAAGAATGATCCACAAAGGTTCTGTTAAGTCAACTTTTATTTATTCCAGTTCTGTATCATGACACCTTATGTGCTTGCTTTGCACTCTACTCTGGGTGTCTGCAGTTCTGACCCTTGCTGAGGCATGATGTCACTTCCTGTTGTCTGACCCTTATGCATATTCATAAGGCTTAGCTCAGCACAGAAGTCAACAGGGTTTTGTGAAAGACAGGACTTGTCAAACCAACTTATCAGCATTCTATGAAGAAGTTAGTAAAAATATACAATATTTGCTCAATTATAAGACAACCAAAAAAAGAATATGCCTGAATATAAGACTACCCTATAGGAAAAAAGTTTTTCTAGTAAATATTTATTCACATGTAAACCATTTTTCCATATTTAATAAAAACTATGATTGAAACAAATGTTTTTATTTCCTCTTATTTGCCACTCTGCCCCAGTTATGCACATCTGGCCCCCAGATATGCCTTATATGCCACGCTGTCCCCCCAGAAATGCCTTATACCCCCTATATACCACTATGCCTCCCTGACATACTTTTTAACCCCTGTTTTGTCACTCCCCCCAGATATGCTTTTTAACCCCCTATATGCTGCTCTGCCTCCAGAAAACCCCTCCAATGCCACTTTTAACCCCCCCGCAATCCCCAACTTACAAGTGCATATCTTTACTTGTGACCCGTGCTTCCGACTCCCTGGTGTCTAGTGGGGCAGCCAGAGGAGGTCTGTGTGATGCAGACCTCCGCTTCTGCTGGCCAGTACTTCCGCCAGGCCTTCTATGACTGAGCGCCGGCATCACATGACCTTCCGGTGCTCCCCCATAGAAGCCACGGTGAAAGTGGCAGCAGCAGCGGAGGTTGTCTGCGCAACGTTCACCGGCTGCGGGATGCGCACAGACAACCTCCGCTGCTGCCGGCATCTCTGCCGAGGCTTCTATGGTGGAGCACTGGAAGGTCATAGAAGCCCCGGCAGAAGTGCCGGCAGCAGCAGAGAATGTCTGCGCGCATCTCACAGACCTCCACCGGCTGCCGGAGAGAAGGATCCGGGTCCCCTGCAGCGCTTTGGGGGATCTGGATCTTAGTCTTGTAGTCAGACCTCTATTTGAGGTCTGATTAGAAGACAACCTTGAATATAAGACGAGAGATATTTTTCAGACCATTTGCTCTGAATAATATGGTGTGGCCGTAGATGTGATTTATCTGGACTTTGCTAAGGCATTTGATATGGTTCCACATAAAAGGTTACCCTACAAATTAACAGAAATAGGCTTGGGGCAAATGTCTGTATTTGGAACGAAATTGGCTAAAAGAGAGTTACTGTACACAGGTATTAAGTGGAGTGCCTCAGGGGTCTGTCCTGGGTCCTCTTCTTTTTAATTATTTATAAATGATCTCTCAAGCTGCATTGACAGCCAAGTTTCTGTGTGTATATAACATATGCTGATTAACTGCATAATAGATACCAAACATTTTAAAATACATGTATTTCTGTTTATTAGATTATATATAGATTAAATTAATTTTCCACCTTTAATGTGACCTATAACATGAACAATTCAATTGCAAAACATACTGAAATCTTTCAGGGGGAGAAACAACTCACATAAATAACCACTCATTACAACCAGGGCATGCAGAATACCATCTTTAAATGCACAATACGTCAAACCTTGAAGCAGATGGGCTACAGCAGCAGAAGGCCACAGGGGGTGGTGAACAGGAAACTGAGGCTACAATTCGCACAGGCTCACCAAAATTGGACAATGGAAGACTGGAAGAACGTTGTCTAGTCTGATGAGTCTCGATTCTAGCTGTGACATTCAAATTGCAGGGTCAGACTTTGGCATAAACAACATGAAAGCATGGATCCATCCTGCCTTGTATCAATGGTTCAGGGTGGTGGTGGCGTAATGGTGTTTCTTTGCACACTTGGGCCCCTTAGTACCACTTGCGCATTGTTTAGTCGTGACAGTCTACCTGAGTATTGTTGCTGACCATGTCCATCCCTTTATGACAACAGTATACCCATCTTCTGTTGGCTACTTCCAGCAGGATAATGCACCATGTCACAAAGCTCACATCATCTCAATCTGGTTTCTTGAACATGACACTGAGTTCACTGTACTCCAATGGTCTCCACAGTCACCAGATCTCAATCTAATAGAGCACCTTTGGGATGTGGTAGAACGGGAGATTTGCATTGTGGATGTGCAGCCGGCAAATCTACATGATTGCATATGCCTTGTTTAATAAAAAATAAAAAGTTCTAAGCTCAGCCAGTGTTGCGGAAGTGCCTCTATATAAAAGAATACAGCCACACTTCACGCATGTGCCGAAAGCCGGCACTCTTAAGGGGACCACGTCCCATAAATTGGACAGGTAATTAGGGGGCTTCTGAGACTACTTAAACGACTGACACCTTTTCCAAGGTGCTCAGTTGTTGTTTGGAGTCTCTGAAAGCAACTTGGAGGTTTTATTCCATTCTTCCCCTGAATTTACCTGTTAACCCTTTCCTGCCTGTTCCTGACCCTTCCTGCTCCTTGGACCCTTGCTTTCCATCCCCATACATCCGGATTGCCTCTACGGTTTTCAACTTGGATTTGGACTTTGACTACGTTTTACCTTTTTATCCTTGGTCTGGTGTTACTGTTTTCTTGTCGTCCGACATCCTGCTCAGTGTCTCTGTTAACCCTTGGTCTGCTGCTACTGTGTGCCTGTCGTCCGACATCCTGCTTAGTGTCTTCGTTAACCCTTGGTCGCATCTTTGGGAACCGTATCTACTGTGCCAGAGTTCCTGTGGTCTGCTGCACTCTCTAACACCCATTCCCTGCTCAGCTCACTACTAGCAGTCTACCGTCTACCTTCTAGTTAGTGGGTAGTGCAAGGTTCGTCCTTCCTGCACAAGATTCCTTTTATCCTGGACCCGTTAGGCCTAAAACATGGGCTCCATTTGATCGTTCCTAGGAGCATTCCAAACGGCCACCTGTTGGACATGCTGCCTCTAACAAGATGGTGGATCCCTAAGGGTCAATGCAGGTCAATGGAGCCCAGCTCACTAACCACTAGGTGATTAGTAAAATAAAATAAAAGGTCATCGAGTTCATAGGAAATTAGACCAAAACATTTAACAAAATTCTAAGAGATATATAAGCAAATGCTAAAATTGGAGCTGTATCTTCCCCCCAAAAAAACTAGCATGGAAAGAGTTAATATGCCAGCATTTGAAATACCCAATACTAAATATATAGAATTGACCGGCTTCAAAAGTCTCAAATAGCATAAGTGCAAACTGACTAGATGTCAAGATCCTCTCTACAAACTACAATTGCGACCCCCTACTTTGCTGAGGTGGGGCGAGTGCAAATACTGTGCTATGTGTAAAGAAGGGCCAGATTGAGAACTATGTATGTTTTGCTATTGTATGTAAATTACTCTCTTGTACAACAGTACCAATGTGTTTCCTATTAAACTGAGTTCCTGATTTTACCCACAAGCATCTAGCCTCAGCTGATGTTTCTTGAGGGGAAGGCATTTGCGGCCAATAACAAACGAGAGGTTCAGTGGTCGGAGTAGTGAACTAAGCTAGATATACCCATTCAGGTTATAAATAGCAATATGTTACATCTACTTATTGCCCTTCAGAAATGTTCTTAGTGGGAGTTGGGGGGGGCGGTATGCCCCAGGTGCCGCTCATCAGGGGGGTGCCACCACGCCGGCACCCCTCCAGAGATGGACACTAATGTCTGCTGCTAGAGGAGCAGGCTCGGTTGGGGAGATCAAGGCGCAGGAAATAAATCACAGACAGAATATGCTGATAAGAGCTGTATTGCAGATGATGGTACAACAACATATACTGATAGAAAGTCTCTTGACTGGAAGCCTTCTGGATGGGGCACACACGACAGGAAGCCCTCCGGATGGGGCACACATGGCAGGAAGCCCTCTGGATGGGGCACACACGACAGGAAGCCCACTTGCAGGGCACACATGACGGGAAGCCCACTTGCAGGGCACACGGCAGGTTACCCACTTGCAGGGCACTCAACCAGGGAGCCCGGATGCAGGGCACTCGACTTGGAAGTCCGGATGCAGGGCACTCGACTTGGAAGTCCGGATGCAGGGCACTTGACTTGGGAGTCCAGATGCAGGGCACTCGTCTTTAGAGTCCACTAGTGGGGAGCTGGCCGCAACTCAGGAACAATACAGGAACCAAAACAGGAACAGATCAGGAATCAAAACAGGCAGTCCTCTAACATTAATGTCAAGGCCCACACTGAAGGGCTGGGCAGGTTTATCAAGGTTGTGATAACCAGGAAACAAGGTGCACCATGTCTGAGTGCAGCTGGACATGATAATCAGGTCTGAGTGCTTCAAAGTGGCAATGGCCGCCACTAGTGGTTGGTAACGGAAAATGAGTAGCATAGAGTAAAAACAATTTCAGACAGCGAAGGGTGGAACGTTACAGTATTCCTGTTACAGTTCTGACTGACCACAAAAACCTTCAATATATCAGTGATGTCAAGAGGCTCAATCCCCGCAAGCTTCCTACCGCCCAGGATCCAAAAACACTAAGACCGATGCCTTGTCACATTTGTTCAGTACTTCAGTCCAGGAACCACACAGTCCAGAACCCATAGTGCCTATTAACCTTATCATTTCTGCAGTTACGGCCTGCATCTTTTCCCTATTGATTCAACACATTGAGAAGGCTCAAGCTTTTGCTTCACCTGGCACCCCCTTATTACAGAGAGGACATATTTACACTGCATCATTCATCCAAAGTTGCTGGACATCCTGGCATAAGACCCAGCTTTTTCTCGGGTAGGGCAATAGTTCTGGTGGCCATAGTGGAGAAAGAAGCGTGTCATACCACGATATTGAAAATCACTGACCGTCATTTCATACCATTACACAAATAACCATCTACCAAAGAATTGTTCCGCTTCATGGTCTCCCCCAAGAGATTGTCCGGTTCGTCTGACAGTTCAGGAAAGTTTTCTGTAAACAGATGGGAGTGACACTGTCCTTTTCTACAGCATACCACCCGCAAATTGGCACCACGTTTTATCGGCCCATATCCTGTTCACAGGCGCATCAATCCAGTTACCTATAAACTAATTTTACCTTTTAATCTCTGTATTCCCCGCACATTCCATGTGTCTCTTCACAAGGCATTTGTACACAACAGATACTCTTGTGTACATCCTCATCCCAGTACAGTTAATGTTGAATCTACTGACGAATATGAGATCCAGTCTATTTTAAATGCGACTTGTGAGAGACATTCTACAATATCTAGTACATTGGACCGACTATGGTCCTGAGGAGAGATTGTGGGTTTCAGCTGCAGATGCCCATGCTCCGTGTCTTATACCCCGTTTTCATTCCCTTCATCCGAAGAAACCCGGTGGTAACCTATGTCACCCTTTGGCAGGACTTAGCCACATGGCAGTCCCATGTCGCTCCAGTGACCTCCTTGGCCCGCCACAAGTCTTCTGAGGTAGCGGGCACCAGCTCCAAACCCGCTAGCTCGCAGCCTGTGACATGATTACAATGATGCGCCTTAACTCTAGGTTGCCTATATTAGCTCTGCACAATCACTCTCTCAGTACACTTGGTTAGTTTAAGTCTGTGCTATTGCTCCTGCTTCATTTTTATGTGTTTAACCCGTTGTGACCCGGCTTGCCCTTGGCTTCGCTTACTGTGTCCTGATTTGACTCTGCTCTTGTAGACCAAGTTTGTTTTGACTTGGTTTCTGGATTCTAATGCGGCTCTGATATTGTCCTCTGGATCTGACCCGGCTTGTTTGACCACGTCTCCTGCGGTTCTCCTGCCTTCAGTTTATGCTGTGTTGTCGACTGAGGCCTGGCCTACCTTGCTTTACAGGCTCCTCTTCTACAGACATTGCAGATGGTTCCCCTGATGGTGACATTGCTGTATAAATGATTTTAAATGTTACCATTTTAGCAAATGCTCTGAAAAATATCCTTTGTATTATATTCGAGGTCGTCTTCTAATCAGACCTCAAATAGAGGTGTATGACTCCAGGGGACCTGGATCTTCCTCTCTGGCAGCCGGTGGGCATCTGTGAGATGCGCGCAAACATCCTCCACTACTGCCAGCACTACGCCAAACAGAAAAACGCCAAGTGGATATGGCATTGTGCGATTTCCTATTGAAGAACAGCTAACATCTGGCCGCAGCGTTTTTTCACTAAAAAAATTGGCTGAATTGGCGTTTTTATTTGCTGGTGGAAAAAGTAAGTAAACCCTTGGATTTAGTAACTGGTCAAACCTCCTTTGGCAGCAATAACCTGAAACAAGCTCTTCCAGTAGCTGCAGATCAGACCTGTACATCTTTCTGGTGGAAATTTAGATCATTCTTCCTTGCAGTACTTCTTCAGCTTAGCGATATTTTTAGGATGTCTGTTCTTAACAGTTCTCTTGAGATCATTCCATAGCGTCTCTATTGGTTAACCCCTTAATGACAAGATTGTTTCTTACTCGTAGTACATTTTGGGACAAAGGCTCTTTTAACATTTTTTAGTATTGCTGTTTAGCTGTAATTTTCTTCTTTCTCATTTTGTGCATCCACACATATTATATATTCTTTTTTTCAGGACAAACAGGACTTTCTTTTTATCATATCATCTAATTTACTATAAAAAACATAAAATATGGTGATTTTTTGCTAAAAAAAATGACATTCTCACTTTTTAAAAAAAATATTTTACTCATCTGCAAAAACTAATGAAAATAACTGCTAAATAGATTCTACTATTTAGAAATACCCAATGTTTTTTTTTGCTTTTATCTGCATGTTATGGGGCAAAAAGTACCAGTAGTATTTTGCTATTTCAAAACCATTTTCCTCCAAAGCTGGTCATTCTGCCCCATTTCGGGTAACTTTGAAGCAACCAATGCAACCAACCTATCAAACCATTTTTTATTTTTTTTTAGAAAACTAGACACCCCAAGGTAATTCTACCACACCAGCCTTTGTCAACCGTCATGGTAGTAAATCTTTTGGTATTTTTTTCACACATGTTGTACTCCAGGTATAAATTCATCGCTCCTGGTATATGTCACTGTCAAACAACACCCCAATATGTGTTCAGCAACATCTCCTGAGTACAGAGAGTACATGCATGGGTTTGTTGGGTTATTTGGAAGGTAAAAGGCCACCTTTATGGGGTGTGTGAATTTTTGTGAAGGTATAGCACAAATTACAGGACATATATATATAGGCATTTTTTTGGTGACCGTGGGGAATTATTTTTACAAGTTACCATATTTTTTACATTTTTTTTACTAATCACACTGATTAGTGAGCTGGGCTCCATTGACCTTGCATGGTTGAATGCAGTACCTGCATAGATATCTGGATAGACCCTCTGAATTGTGGGAGTGGCAGCAACATCATTCACTCAATGGCGCTTGTGTTTGCTCTTTGGGGGTTGTGTTGCTACATGTATCGATTATGCTTAGGAAGTGATTGCCGGTGGCCATTTTTTATGGGGAGGGCTTTCCCCCCCAGATCCACGGACAGCCTCACTTGTGAGGCTTCCATGGATGCTGCAAAGCCACTGATCGCAGCGAAAAAGCGGCAATGCAGCTATTTAACAGAAGATTCTTCAAACAGGAGTGAGCTGATCCTCGTATGTCCTATCAGCTCACTCTTGTGCCGTCACGCTAAGGGTCTCGTCCAATGCCTGTGCTGCTGTTTTTTGAATTTCTGAAACCGCCTTTATAAGACCAGAGCTTGCCTGAGAGATCCATTCATATTTCGCTGTGACTGCTTTGGCAACACTGCTGTGCAGCATCCGAGCGTTACAGAGAGAGATTGTTCTGTTCTGTGTGAGACTGGTAAGCCTCAGCCTGCCATTTCTCACAGTGTACTGAGTTCATTCACTCAGTTCTACTGAATTAATATTTAATAATAATTTTATTAATTTAATCATTTTTTTATTTAATTTGTCTGTCATCAACTGTAGTGTAGTGTAGTGCTGTTGAGTTGACAGTGCACCCAGTGCCTCAGTGGCACTGGGGTGCCCTTGCCCTGGGCTGGCACTAGTGCCTACCGCCTGTCCTGCTTGAATAAATTAAATAATAGAATTTATAAATAATTTAATAGAATCTATAATTTAATAGTTCATTATAATATTATATATATATATATATTTGTCAGTTATATATATATATACTATAGTATACTAGTGTAGAGTGTACTG